>JAQIXV010000351.1:0-44415 GCA_034700625.1 Tectocepheus velatus | reverse complement strand
AATTCTTGAAGAATGTGAGGAATAGGTTCAAGAAAAAGGTAAATACAATAACCTTGTATCTAATCTCCTTGATTACCGTGAAAGTTACCCAGGAATCAGCTCAAGCGGACCTGGATTTGGCCAAAAACGTGAAAATAACACAACATTTGCTATCATTAGAGGAGTTGAGTCTTGAGTTCAAAACCGATTTGAAAAATGGTTTGACGGAAACCGAGGCCGCCGTACGTCTGTCACGTGACGGACCCAATGCCTTCACACCACCCAAACAGACCCCGGAGTGGCTAAAGTTCACGAAGGAATTGACCGGTGGTTTTGCGCTGTTGTTATGGTTCGCATCCGCAGCCAGTTTTGTCTCATATGGTCTCGAGAAGAATGAGCAAGATGTTAGTCACCTTGATATTTTTGAATTTATAATGGAAAATTTTTCATTAGCTCTACCTTGGTATTGTATTGGCTTTGGTAGTGATTATAACTGGAACATTTTCATATTATCAACAAGCAAGCAGTTCAAAAGTGTTTGACTCATTCAAGTCAATGATTCCTCCGGTGAGTGAATTTTTATTATTAACTTGTCTATTTTTATAAGTGAGTAAGAACTGTAACTAATTCCTCAAATTTAATTTTAAATACCCAGACATAATAAGCTTGTTAATTTTGGCTTGAAAACATCAAGACAATTTTTTAGTAACTGAAATGTAAAAAATATTGCTTAAAATTATAAAAAAAATATTTAAATGCTGGCTCAATTTTATTGCTATATTTTTAAATTATATCTAGGTATTTTATTGATAGTTTATATAAAATTTCAGTTAAAAGCAACTAAATATTATCGAGGAAATGAAATTTATCAAGCATTAATTTGATCATATTATTGAGAAATATAAAACTGTAATAATTGTTAAAATTTTATTAATAATTAGCCAATATTTTCAACAATTTATTACCTGGTTCTAATATTAATTCATTAAATTTTGCTGTCATATTTTTATCAGAAATTCACCACTCTCAATTTGAAAGCTGTAATTTATTTTAAAAGTTAAATAAGAATTTAACATGCTAATATATTTTGTAACTGTGGTTTAGAATTTGGATCACAAAATTTTATTTTATTCAATAAATTTTCCTTTTTTCAATTACCTAGCAAACCTACGTTATAAGAGACGGTCAAAAGCGTCTGATCGACGCCCAGGACATAGTCATCGGAGACCTAGTCTTCTGCAAAGGCGGGGATAGAGTGCCGGCAGACATACGTATCATTCAATGCGAGGGAATGAAAGTCGACAACTCGTCCCTAACGGGCGAATCGGATGCCCTCTCGCGGTCTCCAGAGGCGGGCCATCAGTTGGCACTGGAGGCCAAAAACCTCGCCTTCTTTTCGACCAATTGTGTCGACGGCAACGGCTATGGGATAGTCATAGCGACCGGCGATAACACAGTTATGGGTAGTATAGCGAAACTCGTGTCGAATATCAAGATCGAAAAGACCCCGATTGCTATCGAGATAAGTCGATTCGTCAAAATAATTACCGGAATTGCAGTTCTGAGTGGACTCGTATTCTTCGGTATCGCTCTGGGATTCGGCAGTACTTTCTTTCAGGCATTCATTTTCATGATTGGCATAACTGTTGGTAACGTTCCCGAAGGTATGTCCCCGAAGTGTTTTGATTATTTTAATTACCTTGGTTAAAAATATCCGCACCGCACCATCCAATTTCAAAATTTTCATTTTCGAGACAAGTTCATTTTTAAAATAAGGATTAAGTTGCAGTTAGAAAAAGGAAAAAATTAGTGAATTCTTCAATGCTTATCTTTATTTATTTGGGTAAAATAAGGAATCAACTTGGTACTATTTTCTTTTCAAGAATTTTAATAAATTTTATTCAAGTGGAAATTTCAATATAAGAAATTGCGACAGATTTGTATTTCGACCAGGTTAATAAAATGTTTTTTCAACATCCAAAATTATAATTGCTATTTTAGAGACAAGTTCATTTTTGAAGTTAGGATTAAATTACAGTTTGAAAAAAGGAATTTATTAAATATGTTCCCGAAGAGTTATGATTATTTTAATTAACTTGGTTAAAAAAATTGTATGCTGCGTGAGAAAAAATTTTACTATTACTATTTTCGAGCTAAGTTCATTTTTTAAATTAGGATTAAATTGCAGTTAGGAAAAAAGAAAAATTAGTGGGGTGTTTAGTGTGATTATTTCTCGGTAAAATTTGCAATTAACTTGGTACTGCTTTCTTTTCAAGAATTTTAATATAAGAAATGCGACGGATTTGTACTTCGACCAGGTTTATAGAATTTAAATCTCTTTATCTAAATTTGAAATTAACAAGATAAAATAAATACAGTTCTCAAACGATTTAAGAATTTTAATATTAAATATTTTACAAACTGTAACCTTTGCTTGTTCAGTTCTACTGAGTTTGTGTGACACGCAGGTATGAGCACCATGATAAATAAATTCAAGGCAGTTTTGTAAGAGCAGAGAGGGGCTCGAAATTTACTTTTGAAAAGAGTAACGTTATATAAATACGTGAGGGGGCGGATACACACCGCCAGAACAAATGTGTGTGGGGTACTGTATAGGTCGACCTCCTCGAGGTGTACCCTGGGTAATGCTAGCAGACCTATCCATAAATGTTCAGGGAGAATATGGTAAGTATCTGTTCACTTAATTCATCCCACATTCAATTTCTTAACTGGACAAGCAAAATATAATGAGAAATAAAATAATGAAAAAAAA
Organism: Tectocepheus velatus; assembly: GCA_034700625.1. Classification (NCBI taxonomy): domain Eukaryota; kingdom Metazoa; phylum Arthropoda; class Arachnida; order Sarcoptiformes; family Tectocepheidae; genus Tectocepheus; species Tectocepheus velatus. The sequence continues at coordinate 41,663 of JAQIXV010000351.1, read as the reverse complement.
TTCCGAAATATTCTGAAAATATATTTTCGATGAAGAAATTCAGATAAATTGATTCAAAATGTGTACTCATTTTCTAAGTGATGTTGTAATAGAAATGAGAGGATAATAGAAACAATTTCTAAAAATATCTTATAATTAAATCCAGACCTCAACACATCTGTCTCTAAATCTCCACTTCTGCTGATTAGAAGATAATCTTCGGCGCATATATTACTGGATGTCTTTATATCGAAGTTGTCTTCAAACTCTAATCTAACGAATTTGCCATTCGGTACGACTACTTCCCAAACGCATGTCTCCTCCACTCCATAATTGTTTGGATAGTTTGGCGATTTGATGACACCTTCGCTAACGTTAACGTATTTATGGGAACACTTCGATTGAATCAATTCGACCTTAACTTTGAATCCGCGGCCCGTTTGGAGTGCGCTTCCCCTGAATTCAATCCGAGCGGAACCGGTGTCTGCGATCATAGTCTTTCCCGTTTGAAGTCCACAGAAACTGTTGTTTCAAATAAAAGAGAAAAAAGATATTTAATTCGCGAAACAATTCCTGGAATAGATAGAGAAGAGGATAGAGTGAGAGGAATAAAGAATAAAAACTAATGGTAAGTATCTGTTTGGGAATGGCCTACACTCTCATCTCTCCCTTAGGAAAAATGATTCGCAAATTAGAATCCATGCAATTGTCTGAGGGCTCGACTGCCATATATTCTAATTTAATCCGTATTCGAGATGACAGTTGTTCCACTTCTTTGCTTAGGTTTACCTGAAAAACGTTTTTAAATTTAATTAAAACAACCATTTTCTCAATTTTTTCAATAATTTTTTTTATTCTTTTCTCATAACTCACTTTCAATTCATAGTTTACGCTATAATTCTTTGGATAGGGTTTCGTTGGAAAGCCTGGACTCTGGAGGTATTCAATTGGATTCTCTTCATTTAATTGAATGACAAACGTTTCAGTGGAACTCTTGATTGCATTCTGTGCTCTTACATACACAACAACACATATAAAAACAAAAATTTGAATCAAACAGAATTTCAAAGGACCGGTAGATCTCATTCTGAAGTATAACATATGATTTCCACTGAAAATAATTTAATACAAAACAGAATTCCTTATAAATAGGATCTGTTAGTCAAAAATTAATAGAAAACATTCAGAATATAAATTAGATGTCTGTCCTGACGCCAATTTTGCACCTGATTTGATCAAATTAATTGATTATCCCTTTGTATTGACAAATGCGTTGGACCGGCATAAGTATGACACACATAATCAAAACACTTGTCCATAAGATTTTATTAATGGACAAAATGACCTTGTCAACTCAAGCCTGGATTTATTATTGACATTATCCGTACGATAAGTTTTTACACAGAATTGAAATCAATTACTAAAACATTACGGAATCAAAATATAAAAACTTGTTTTTTCATTAAACGGATTACAGAATCTGTTCCCCGACTACAGCCCTGACTAAAGCCCTTACACGTGTCTATTCGTTGCCGTCCACTAAAAAGGCTCAGACTTTGACTTAATTTTATAATTTCGGAAAACGAGTGAAACGATAAGATTTTATCGTCAAATATAATGAGAATACTATTGAAAACAAAATCAATTCAAGTCTTCAGAGAAATGCAATCCATTTCCCGAATATAAAGATCTGATTAATTGGTTGACTGACCGCAACAGACATCACATTATCATTTCATTTATAATTGGAAGACAATAATAAACCCAATGAAAGGAAACGTATTGGTGATGATCACCAAATCCAATTCAGTCCAATTAAAGGGAAGACTTGAGTACCAGAATAACTTCTTATACCAATAAAAACCATTGAAATGTTAAGAGAAAAAAGTTGTAAATAAATTTAATTGATATGTTGTTTGTCTCACCAAAATCTAACGAAGTATTTATTAACTCATTCGGAAGTAATTCAGAAAATTAAACCAATAATTCATTGAAGAGTTTTTTTTAAGAAAAAAAGTTGAGTCGACTTTTTTTTATTGTATTTTTTTCCTCAAAACTTCTCTTCTGCACAAAATTATCATCTCATGAGTGGTTCAAAGAATTGAGCCTCTCTTGTGATCAACCGATAAGTTTACTGATAAATGATTCGGAAAATATTCGACAATAAAGTCATATATTTTGTAAACGAGTATTCAGTACTCGAAGCCAATCAAAAGTTCACAAAAATTGACAAAAAAATTACAAAATTTAATGAAAAGAATATTCAAAGTATTCCGAGCATAAGATCCAATTGAAAACCAATTTAGTAATGCTTGCATGATAGTATGCAATTCAATGACCCTACATCCAACTCTTAATAATGAACAAGTAATTTGAGTTGAATGAGTTCTCTCCATAAAAATCTCATTATCTTCTTATTTCATATAATATATTAAATCTTCAAATCTTTGAATATTAAGTAAAATATGAAAAAATGGTTGTGATAATGAACATGGCCAACATAAGTTTATAGAATCTTATCATGAAGACCTTGGTAATTTAATAATATTCAAATCTATACTCAAATTTGTGCCAAAATATTTGAGGGAAAAAATCTTTTGATGAGATTTAAATTGAAATCCCTTTTCGATCCCAACATAAATGAATGATTAAATTTTATGATCATTTTTCACGAATAAACTCCAAGTTTTGAATGTATTTGCGACAGAATTATTGATTTTTCAATTTGAAGTTCGCTTTAAATTTAATAATCATTTTATCATTTCTTCTCTAATACTTATAGCACTGATGGCACAGAATCTGATGTCTAATGCCAAGGAGTAAACACATTAACGACAGTTTAAGCCCCACTCTTCGACATCTGATCCATATTTAAGAGCAGATAACCTCAAAACATATCCAAAAATTGCCACAAATTCAGTGCTTTTGTTTAAAACAACTATTATCAGCCTCTGGAAAGACCCTTCACTGTAATTTTACTCTGAAAGCTCAGGTAAATTATCCAGAATAATCTATATTTTATATAAACTCCAAGATCGTTTTGCCTCATTAAGAAGAAACCTACTATTCCCTTGATCAAATTTGAGCTGGAAACTCCATAGAGATAATTCGCTTGGAGTGAATTGTCATTTCAGTTTACATCTTGCTCTTTGCAAATAATGCTCTTTGAGATCAATTTGTACGCCTTAGAGCCACTCCCGGATATACACCAAACCAAAAATAAGTTGAATTAATATTTGAATTCAGAAAAATCAGGAAATTTTAAATCTATATGTAAGGCTTTTTTCAAATACTTTGAGGCAAATAATAAAATAAAAATAAAATTTTTTATAACAAAAGATATGATATTTCTTTCATTATTATTGATTAAGAGAAAAAAAGTTGAAAAATGATTGAAATCCTCTTTTTTCAGTCAAAACATTCATTAGAAATAATGGGGAAAAAAAAGTAAAACACTTCGAGAGAAATAAAATTTTATTCTGTGTTTCCAAAGAGTAATTCATATGAATAGCCGAAACAGAATCACCATTCAATTGAATTTATTCCTGACTAACATATTAACTTCTGGTAACTTTTGTATGTCTATTATCATAGCAATTATTATTGTTATAGTTATCAGAGTCTCACAACTATTCCTTAACTGATTAAAGGACTGAGAAAATCATAAAATTTTATTTTTGTTATTCAACGGAATCCGAATAAATAATAAATAAAATGCTTAGACTTTTGTCTACAAATGTTTGGCACTAAAGTATTGGTCTGTCGTTTGGTTTACTGCCATAACTTATTTAATCTGTGAAACACTTAACTGTTTATTGGATTAACATCGGATTCAATTGAATGAGTGCTCGACTCAGCTCTCACTCCATCCAGAAATAGCATCAATTGTTAGACAAAACCTTTTTCGCGTCAATTTATTTGACGATTCTTTTTATAAAAACTTTGAACCAATTATTGTTTTTATTGTTTGCCAAACAATTCCTATAATCATTTAAATGGCGAGACTTTAGGTCTGAATTTCTGAATCACTAATAGATTTTGTCATTAAATTAAATAATAAAAGATTTTTGATTTCATTCATTTATTGTATGAAAATTGCATTCAATAAGTTCTGAATATTTTCATAATATTCAGAAAAATTTATATTCAAATCAAAATTATTTGATAAAGAAATTTAATAATAAAATCTCTGTTTATTGGATATTAGACTTTAGAGTGATGTTTATATCTCACCTAGATCATTGCTCCGCACAATTGTTGGTTTATCAAAGGTATTAAATAAAACAATAAAAGTATTCGTAAGGAAGTAAATCCGGTTGAGATTTGGAGACCATTTATAGCTGGAAAAGCATTTAAGACTTCAAAACAATGATTATTATTGGCGTTGAGCTAAACCTTCACATTATTTTGTGATTAAATTCAATGGAAAAGAGAAAGAAATGAGAAAACAATAAAAAATAAAAACAAAGTTTATATAAAGTGTAATATAAGAGACAATACCTTCAAATCCTAATTGAATCAAAATCTAATTGAGAGCTGAAAGTCATCGATGAAACAGTAGTATAAAAGACCTGAAAAAAGTAATTTGAAGTCATTTGGAAAGTTTTGAGCGCCGGTAGAATCACAGGAAGACCTCATTGTTTTTGTAATTCAATTTCTATTTGATTCACTAATCCTAAGAAAAGATCCCATTATTTAGACACAAAAATAAAGTCAAATATTTATATAAGGGATGTCTGAATGCAATGCAATGCAATTCAATCGGTTCTCTGTTTAGATAATATATAATCGTTTCAATGTTTTTGATGTCTATTTCTAAAGACATATTCAATATATTACTGACAAACTGTTTGATAGTTTGTTATTTGGATTAGTTTTCTCAGAAAAGAGGTATTTAGTCGAAGAAAAATCAATTATTAGTTTCTTGGATCCAGTCTTACGCTTTGTAACTGAGTTATAGAGTTATCCCAGTCATCGAACTTATTAATCTCCAAGAGATGACTGTCCACTGGTATTATGAAACAGAAACTTGAGATGAGGTCATTTTTCATAATAATCAGATCACTTTTAGTCGCAAATGAATGATAGATGAGACTAAACTGACATTTTTATTCATGAGATTTCAATTTTCAGAATATTCTCTACTCTTTATTGTCTTTTCAGGGATAAGGGATACTTGAAAAATCCTCGATTCTGAATGAGCTCCGGGCAATAAATGTCAATTACATCTGAAATTCCAACGTTTGTGTAAAAAACAATCCTTTAAAAGTTAATTTGAAAATTGTGTCGAACAACATATTGTTGATAGAAAAATTCTATGATTAGTGTGCCCTTGAGTTTGAGAAAGGTCAAAATAGATTATATATCAGAAAAATCCCAGACACGGCTTAGGGCTCTCTTCTGATAATTTGATTTGACTCAAAGATAACGTCATTAATAAAATGTTTAACTCATCATGACCATTTCTTTTCTTTAAATAATTATATTAAGTTCATATAACAAATAGTATTATACTCTTTGTCTTTACAGTGTCTGAAAATTTTATTATCAAACCAATCAAGATCAAAAATTATTTCCAAAAAACTTATTTATTTTAGAAAACATTATTATATTTACATTCGCTTCGATTGAGAGCTAAAAATAAAATTTTTAATTAAAAGGAAATTGTTTTTGAAAAATATATTTTTAATAGCAATAAATAAAATGATTTATTCGTTTTAATGGCGATTAATATTAATTACAGTCAATAATAGTATTAATAATAATTATATTAAATATTAATATTAAGTATAGAATTGTTTTCCATTCGTTTTTATCATTGAATGTGATTATTGTGTCTCACAGTCAAACGGACGGACAACAGATAATTGAAATTTTAATATAAAATATTTGACACTTCAGTTGTATTATTGTTTACCAAAAAATTCAATAACAAAAAACGAGTATTTCTTTTGTATTATTTGTATTTTTTAAAGTCATATAAAACTAGTTTTGAAATTGTTTTTGACTGCGTTCTGGTTTTGGTTCCGATTCTTGAAACTCCTCTGAAGTGATACTGTGGTCGAAGTACTCGACTTCTTTCGGTAGACCAGAGTTGACAGAGTGTAGAGGATAGGGTTGACCGCAGCGTTTAGGGGCAGAACAAACACTGCAACCCAAGCGAATGCCTGACCCACAAAAACATTCAAAAGAAAATAAACGTTTTATTTAATATTGAAAAATAAAATCAATATTTTATATCATTTTATATTAAAATAGTTTTTCTTTCGTTGCGAACAAAAAATATATTTCATTAGATTTCCGGCCAAACAAAAACAGAGAATAATACTAAGAATTGGATTAAATAAACAAAAAAACAAAAGTAAAGCGAAAATAAGGAAAACGAAAACCATTTGTGAAAATAAATGACCAGAAAATTGAGTAAAAAACAACTTAAAGGAAAGGCTTAGGAATTGGTTGGCGAACAGCGATGACAACAAGTAAAAGGATTGTGTGACTGACCTGTGGGGGTATTTTGACGCCATAAAAGGATATTATGCCGAGCAATATGATAGGCATCCAACACCAGAAGTCAGTCATTACTATAAACATCATTCTTCTGGCCATTCGGTTATGTATTTTATGTTCTGGAGTTCTGACGGCATTTGTGGTGTTCTTCGCCACGAAAAACATCCACAAATAGGCGACGGCTATAATGAAGAAAGACATGAAGTTGAGCACTAAGAAGACAAACACAGAATATTCCCATCCGTTCGGCCGTTCCTGCGTTATATGCAGAGCCAGACAGACACCCGATCGGCCGTAAAAGTTGTCAAAATAACTGAATGCCATCAGCGGTGAGATTAATGGTATGGCCGACAGAGCTATACATATGATCCAGAGTAAGCTCATTATGATGCAAGCGTTTTTCATTTTGATCTTGCGAAATTTTAACGGAAACACTATCGTCACGAAACGGTCTAACGTTATGACTGTTAACGTGAAAACTGAAAACTCTGAGGAAAGAGTGGACAGGAAGCCCGCGAAGTGACATAATGTGCTCTGACGCCAAAATGCGTCCACAATGAAGTAAATACCCCTACAATACAATAAAAAATGATCAAGGTTATTTATTGTAGTCAACATTTATCTGAATTTGTTATATGAAATAAATTTATTGAAAATATGAGTCGATCCGAGCCGTTAGCCACACAAATCGGTTCCGGACACAATATTCAGAGCCCAGTTCACTCTCATTGTGTGAAAACTTATTCTTAGGTTCAGGAAAATACTTAAACATAAATATTTTTCTCATTTAATTAACTTTTTTACTGGATTTCTGAATAAAAGGCCAGAAAATACGTGATTTGATTCACTCACTACTCAAGTGTTTGCTATTATTTACGACAAATTTGTTTTCCACTAATAAATGCACAGAATATGTGCTATAATTGGTTGAAATTTTTCTTTCGTTTAAATTACTTTAAGTGTAAGTAATATCAATAAAATCGTAAATTTATTCAAAACTAATGAATGTATAAAACTATTGGTAAATAAATTGCATTAAATGTTTTGGTTCTGAAAATTCGAAATAAATTAACACTATTTCAGAAAACTGATCGAGCAATTAATCAAATGAGAAAAACCCGGAATCGACATAAACCCTACCATTACGTTGAATATGATATTTAGTGAGATTTAAAACTCACATAAATCAGTGGACAGACAGACAGACTCATACCTAACTCAAAGCTAATTCTCTTTTTCTGGAAAATCTCTTTTTATTTTATTTTTTGTTTACTTATATTTCGCAATAATTCAATGACTTTGAAGTAATGTAAAGAAATTGAAGAAGAAATCCAATAATAAAATGGATCTTAAATTACAAAAAACCATTTGATTTACTCCAAAGAAATTCAATTCAAACTAACATTTATTTTGAGGTCATTTGAGATTTGATTAGAGAATAAAATAAAAATTATTTGCATTTTCTGTTCATTTCTTGATATTTCACAATAGACTCCATTTTTTGACTCTTTTTTATTAATTTTCTTGAAACCAAAGGCTCTTCAATCAAACTCCTATTGAAATTGATGGATGGCTTTTCAATTAATCATTAGCTTGAGTTGTGGTGAGCTCTTAGCTCTCAAAAGTTAAGCCAAACTGAAGAAATCTAACAAACATTGAATTTATTTGTCAACAAATAACACATAACTAACGGAAAAGACATTAAAGAAAAGTAATGTAATGTCTCAAAATATTTCTGCGGATTATTTTTATCAAAGAGTAAACTAAACTAAACTCGAGCCTACAATATGATTAATAGCCGTTCCTATGGATTGCTATTAGAAATTCTTCGCAAAATATTCTTTCGGAGATTTTTTTCGACATTTAATTAAATAAAACAGAAATATATTAAATATATTATTCATTGAATTTTGGATCAAAAATGGGGTTTAATTAAAATTATTATTCCATGAAAATTTGTAAAAATTATACTCTAGGCAAATTGTTCAAACAAAGGATCAACATTTGTCTGACTTTGAAAAGTAAATTGAATTCAAAGGCTCTTCACAATTGACTTTCAGCGGTTTGAGAGAAATATTCTGCAATTTATGTTAAATTCTGGTCTAAAATAACACTACAAAAGGACTGATGGAAAACAAATTTAAAATTTAATTTTTTTCTTTGAAAATGTCTTTTGCGTAAAGGAATTGAGAGGAAAGACATCAAAATTAAAGCGAAGATAAGTTTATTGTATTAACTGACAAATAATAAGAAGAGATGGAAAAATAATTCAGAGTTAATGAACAAAATCCTGAATAATAACCATTAAATTAAAGCAAAAGATAATCACTAAAAGAAAAGCCAATTCCTCTTCAAAGAGACAACAGTTCTGTTTTTAACTCATTTGAAATTATTTCTCAATTGAAAACAATTTTTGAGGCTTTTTCTGTTCATTCGTTAACTAAAAAGTATTTATTTTAATGATTTCGTCGAAGATTTCTCAGAAAAGACTCATTTTTAAGGGATTTGTATTAAGATTTGAGAAAATAATTACCGGTAATAAGCGTCGACTCCGGCAATTATAAGCAAATAGATACCCATAAGGAGGTCTCCGAGCGCCAGATTAATGATCAGAAAGGAGTGCACTTTATTTGCGATCCTGTATTTGGTTCGCCATAATATCACAGTTATGTTGCCGACGAGTGCCATCACTCCCAACACCCAAATACAGACCCGGAGTATCGAGTTTGACATGAGATCTTCGCAAGATGAGAACTCCAGGTCGTCCGGTGCCGGGTAACAGGTCTCCACGTGTCGGGCCAGACAACAAAATCGGAACTCATCTGTCGTTCTAATATACAAAATCGAAATTCATTGGACAAAGAATTATCATGATAATTTAATAATAATGTCTGATTAGAGCACACCCCTTTTCAACAACCCTTGATATACATTATCTTGGTGATTCCCCTATGTTTTTAAACAATATAATCGAGTTATTATACTCCAAGATCAATAATCTCAAAACAAGATACATAATTACTTGATCAATAATGTTAGCAAGCTATATTTAGTGACGAAATTAAAAAATATTGTAAGATATTTGTCAATTACTTTCGATAAATATATATAAAAAATACTATTCGATAGATAGACATAAATAAATGTATGTTTCACTTCACACAAAACCCAATCGATATTATGACAAATAAAAAAATATTTGCGGAAAATATCGATAAAAATATCACTCATTTAGCTTTAATTGAGTAATCAAATCATGTTTGGCTCGAATAACATTTATTTGAAGTTATTTCTAACGGTATTCTTTCAATTAATTTATTTATGATTTATCAAAGATTACTACTTGGTACTACCAAGTTGGTAGAAATCAAATCAATTCATAAATCAAATGCCTTTTGATTTTCACTATTTGTAAAAATAGTAAAACCTTTCGATAAAGTCATCAAAAAATCATTTATTGTTTACTTTGAATTGTGTGAACAAAATTGATGGAAAATTCAAACTAACCTTGGCAACAGTTGTTCACATTCTCATTATCAATCACTTATTAGCTCTAAATGAGAATAGTTTGAGTAATGAAGATTGGACAAACAATTCGTGTTATTGAATAATGAATTTAAGACAAAGTCCTATCAATGCTCCATACAATCAATATTTATTAACTTACAACTTGGTTCTTTCCCAATAATATCACTGAAATGCCTTAACATTTTGGTTCAATTTATTTGAATACAAATTTTCTTTTTGATAACTCGTGAGAAGCCGAACAAAAGTGAAACCCAATCGATGCCAACATTTAATAATATATAATAATATTATAATATAATTAATAATCGATTTAAAAGTTAAGAATATTCGGGATTTGAAATTCATATTCAATTTTTTAAAAATAATTTTTCAGATTTAAAGACATGTTTTTAGAACTATTTGTCGTTTGCTGTGCCATAATTTGTGGTACAAAAGGTGATTGGCAATTGGTCTGGTCAGATGAATTCAACGATACAAATCTCAATACTGAAGAATGGATTTACAAGACTGGAGGGAGCGGTATATTATGTGATGTTTTTAACAATTGTTTTTATAAACTTTTGATCGAAAGGTTGGGGTAATAATGAACTGGAATTCTATACTGAGAATAGAAGTGAAAACGTCAGGATAGAAAATGGGAGCTTGGTCATTCATGTCAGACCTGAAATCTATAAGAATAGACATTTCACTTCAGGGCGACTCAACTCAAAGAAGGCCTGGGCTTTCGGCAAGTTTGAGGCCAGAGCTAAACTACCAAAAGGCAAGAACCTGTGGCCCGCCATTTGGATGATGCCTCAGAACAGCACTTATGGGGTTTGGTATGAACTTTGATTTTCATTACGAAAGAAATATTAACGAGAATGTGAGGACAGGCCCGCCAGCGGTGAGATCGATATCATGGAATATAGGGGAGAAAGAAGTACAAAAATAATGGGAACAATTCATTATGGTGGACCAGCTCCCAATAATATTCACCATGGTAGTGGAGAAAAGGACTTTGGGGTAGATTTCAGTGCCAATTGGCATACGTTTGGACTCGAATGGGATGCAAAGGAGATTCGGTGGTTACTCGACGACAAACTATACCACACGGAAAGTATAGATAAAAACATGTCTCATAAGGGGTCGCACAACCCCTATGACCATAACGGCGCTCCTTTCGATAAACCCTTCCATTGGATACTGAATGTGGCAGTTGGGGGTAATTTCTTCCCGACCAGTGTTTTCGGCCCTCACGTGACACCCGAAGAGGCAAAACACTGGGAAAAGGCTACAATGGAAATCGATTTCGTCAGAGTTTATCAAAATAAATGATATTTCGGTTAATCCTCGCAAACTATAAATTAAATGAACAGTTTTCCGAAGAATAGGAATTTTTAAAAATAATCCTTTTTTTTGTTGGAATAAAACTATTTGTAGAAAATTGATAAAAAAGATTAACATTTTTTATACACTTCTATACCAAAGCTTATTATAATCGGAAGGTTTTGTTGATTTTTCAAAATTGATAGGTATATTGAAAACCTGTACTTTAGGTTAAAAAACAATTTTGTTAATGGAATACAAATTGGAGCAAAAATATATTTTTTTTATATTTTCATATAATTTGAAAATTGATTTTTTCATTGAACCGAAAACATGAAGACATCAATTGATTTATTATAATTTGACGACAAAAATATATGAATATAATGTTTGAGATATCGCCAAAATCTTATGCTTTTATTAGTAATAAATTATTACTATATTCTGTATAATCAATTTTAACCAAAAAAACTCAAAACTTATTTCAACTTTTATTACAAAGTAAGCAAAAAACGCCTTTTGTTTTATGACTAGTCATCGAAATTACTAAATAAATTGTTCCTTCAGACACATCAACAAAGATGTTAACCAAAAGAAAAGTATTTCTAACTTTTGTCACATATTTTCGAAACATAAGATGAGACGAAAAAATTGGAAAACACTCGAAAAGAAGATATCATTTCAAAAGAGAGAACCAATTTATCAAAATCTGTTGTCACTCGCATTCATCAGCTCTCTCTCTCTCTCTCTCTCTCTCTCTCTCTCTCTCTCTCTCTCTCTCTCTCTCTCTCTTATTTGTATTCTAATGTTAAGATAAATAGCATTCAAATACACTTCTGAAGCGTTACTTATGATGAGAAAAGCAAAACATTTGAGACAAACGTTTAATAAAATGAAGTGATCTTAAGATTTGACTCAAATTACTCAATGAATCGCAAATGAAATAACTTTCAACGAAAACAAAAACACAGAGAATCTGGTTTCGAGTCTTAAATTTTTTCGGTATTTAAATATAGAAAATCAATAAAATTTGAGAATAATTGAAATATTTACTGAATTATTTTGAGCCCATCGTTAGACTTTTCACTCATTATTAATACTAGAGTTTTGTTTAAAGTGAGACACGAATAATGAGAGGAACTGTTTTAAGCTCTGCTCTATTTTTTTAGGAAAATTTCAAATAAATCCTTTCATCACTAAATTTGAGATTTTTTATGAATAAATATTGAATTTTAATTAAAATTATTGTGTTTTCAATTAAACTATACTATGAATGAAAATGAATGACACAATAGTTTTGTTTCAGAATTCTATTGATTGAAATGAAACAAAATATTTGAGAAAACTATTTGTAAATTATATTCAAATAACACTAAAATAATTATATATTCAAACTCTTATTAATATCTAATGAGCCGTAATATACAGTCTATATTAGTATTATATTATTTTAACATTTCGTGTTATTGTTTAAAATATCTCGCTTTAAATTATTGATAAGTGTCACCACATTTACCACTCTTTGTGTGAATTTTTCTTTGGATAAATACAAATCAAATCATTTTAAACAGGATTTGATTACCACTGAAGGCATTTCTGTGAGCCATAGCTCAAGAAGTTGTGATAATAATTGTAATTGAATTGAATGTCAAAACAGATTACATAACTTTTGGGAAATATGTTGTGGATGTGCTCTCAAATAATCACATCAACAAACAAAAGAGTCAGACGAATGATAATTCAAATATAAAGGGATGACAACGAAAGGAGAAGTACTCACAAAAGTCTTAAGGATTGCAATCCAAGAAAGCTTTTGCCACCCATTTTTATGAGTGAATTGTGGGATAAATCGCTGTCCGAGTAATAAAAAGGTAATGTTAGACAAAAATCAATGTTTTGCGGAGGAGTTGGTTATGCTCACAGAGACGCCAATTTGATTAATCCACTGAACACTCCGTCGTCTATATCTGTGATAACATTATGCGATAAATCACTAAAAGGAAAAAAATTAATCATTTAATACAAAATTCCCACAAAAAAGTTTGAAACAAAAAAATGAGGATTTAATGAAACTCAATGTTTGAGCAAAGTAAGAAATGTCAATCGCCCAAAGAGAATGCAAATATATTAGTGAAAAAAGGTTAAATGTGAAATAAAAGAAACTAGCTCATGCCACCGACAAAACTCAATATCTATTCAAACACTGTATACCAATATAACTGGTAATGAATTCTAACTCTAATTCAATTCTGCTTTTATTCAGAGCCTTTATTGACATAAATGTAAAAAAGACAAAAAATAGAGGAATTTCTTCATTATTTGACGTCAAACGTGAATTTGATTGGTCAAATAAAAATAAAAATCTTATTTATTTCTGCTTTAAGTTTCAGTCAATAATCATTAATTTAATGGATTTTCTAAATTCAAATATTTGATGATTTCCTTATACCTATAAAATCTAATGACTAAAAATGTGCGAATTATTTTCAAGAGCACAGAATCTGGAATTACGTAAGACATGGAATCCTTAGATTATGGATGAATTTGTTGTGAAATACAACTCTTTATTTGAGAATTATTAATATGTTTGAGTCAAATATTTTTGAGCACTTAATGGCTAATTTAAAAAAGATTAAAAAAGGTTTTTAAGAATTCAAATTCAGATAAAAGCTTTGAAGGTGAATATTCTTGAAGTATTTTTAATCTCGGGTTAATGTTTCGAAAATATTTTACATTAAGGAATGGATTCAAAATCAAAAGTCGAGTTCACTTACAGAGTGCTCAGTGATCGCAATCCGACGAAAGCATTCTTCGATAAAATTGATATTTTCTGATGACTTAAGTCTCTGAAAGTAATGATAATCAAAAAAAAAATTTTTTCACTCAAATTTCAAATATATATATTGATAGTTCAGAATCATTCAATACATGTGTACACAAAAATAACTAAAAATAGTGAAATCAAAATCAAAAATAATTTTGTTTATCGAAGAGATATCGAAAAATTATTAAATAAAACTAATAATACTTCAGATGAAGATTTTTTTATCCAATGATTAAAAAATATTTTTTCTTAAACTTAATTCTCAGGAAAGAGTTTATAGAAAAGAAAAGCGAAATATAGAGATATTTTCTCAAAGAAATAATAGAGATATGAATTTTTTTAGAGAAGAGTTTAATTTTTCTCAAAAGAAAAGAATTTATAGAAAAATTTGATTTAATGTTAAGGCAAACAGTTGTGAAACTAATGCAAAATCAATACTTACAGTGCGTTCAATGAAGTCAATCCGCTGAACGAAAATTCATGGATTGTTGAGATTCTGTTTCCTACTAATGTCCTATTGGTTTCACATTCATTCAAAGAAAAATAAATTAAAATTAATCCTTTAAAAAAATATTTATGGTGTGCTGTCCTATAAAATGTGCTATCGTTTATTGTCTATCAATAATTAATTAGGTTTAAATGGTTGTTCCTAACCCTCAAATAAAAAATAAGATGTCTTACACCGTTCCCAAATTTGGAAGACCTGCGAATGTGTGCGGATCCAAAATCTCTATTTCATTGTTCTTCAGATGACTTTAAGGGTAAGTTAATTACAAAGAGTTGATTGAATTTTATCAAATTTAGGCAAAAAATTTAAATAAGTTCAATTTTAAATTAAATGTTAAAAGAGCACAAAAAAGTCAAAACTCTCACAGAATTCTCAATTTCCAGAGATTTTTAAAGAGACCCGGAGGCAAATATGTGATTTCGTTTTCACTCAAGTCAATCGTATGCATCCTTTCGAAACCGACAAACATTTTGAGACTCAGATTCCGTCCCAAACGGTTGCCCTTAAGAATCCTAAAAAGAAAATTGATTTGTTTCGAGTGATTCCGACACAAGACATGAATTAACTTTTCATTTCGCTATTGTTATACCAATTTATTGACAGGGATTAGGTCAACAAAATTAAATTGAATGTCTCTGATATTAATGATAATTAAAGAAGGAATTCAAGCAAGCTGTTACATATTGTTTCAAAATATAACCTTGTATATCTCAGAACAACTCAATAATAAGATTTCTGAGAAAAATCTACTGAAGAAATAAATAATAGACTTTACAGTCATTGACAATAAAATATCTCAAAATATTATTTTTAGTTTCTTTTGATTGTAATCTCGAAAAAGGTTTTAACAATCAAAACAACTCTTACTTCAGAAGTTGATCAGAATTTGATGCCTTGTTATTATCAATTGTTTTTATAATAGACTGAACATTGAATATATGTTTTCACTTGACTTGACTAAAAGAACTAGACCAAAAATTAATCTTGATTCTCTGAATTATACTTCTGACTGATATTTTCCATCAAAACTCCTGCTATTCTCGTGTGTAATACAAAAAATACATTTTATATAATATTTTGTATTACACACGAGAATAGCCGAATAGTATAATTCAGAGAATCAAGAGTAATTTTTGGTCTAGTTCTTTTAGTCAAGTCGAGCCAGAAAAACAAAATATTATTACAATTTCGGCAAATATAAGAGTATCGTCTCTGATGGCAGAAATTGAGATCAAAATATAGGTTAAGACTTAAGAAACTTCCGCCAAACTTATAGATTATGACATGAGTTGAAACAACTTAAATAAACATCACTTTTAAGAAGTTTTTCTTCAGAAAAGTCTATTTCTAAGTCTATTTACTCGTATTCTTATTCTGTCGACAAATGTATCCCTGAAAAGAAAAACAGGAAATCCATTGAAAAGGGCCACCATTTCGAGGTTATTATGTTCTTAACGCAAAATGTACTTAAAATACGTCCAAAAACTTATATATTTTAATAGAAGAGAATCATTAAAATTGATTATAATAAGAAAAACCCATTTTGTGTCCAATTATTTTCTGAAAATAAGTTTCAATGGAAAAACTCTAAAGATTTAAACCAATTAAAGTAAAAAAATCTGTTAATGGATTCATTGGTATTCTTAGACTTAAGACAATCGATAATTTGAGCGGAAAATCAATTTCTCCAAAGTTTTTGAATGCGAAGTATTTTTCTATTTTTAATTAAGACTAACGACAAAGGAATCCATCAGTGAATTCAAATTGAATCGATCAAGTTTAAGTGTAATTACCAGCAACATTTTTTAATTTAATTCAATGCAAATTTATGGACATAAAGACGACATTATAGTAAATTAAAGACACTTTAGTTTAAATTTGATTCGACTTCCACTCCAACTCATGAGGGGGTCATTCAATTTTATGTAAAGAGATTTGCAAACTGTTATTCTTGTAATTGAAAACTTAATCTTGGCCCATTAGACGCACAACTCTCTAGAAATATAGGATACCTTAAGTTTCGAATAGGAAAACGAACTTATATTTACTTATCTTTGACCTAGATGAAAATTTAAATGGATGATCAAATTTCTAATAAAAGTGCCCAATCGTTGGCTACACAATATATATTTACAATGAACTGATCTTAGCATGCTCGAGCAAACTTCACCCACATTACACCAACACGAGCACCTTCTTAGAAGACAGGTCAGTCAATTCCAAGATCGCAAAACACGTGTAAATATTCCCAAAAATAGATCCCATTTTTAAATGAATGGTCAAAATAATCATTAATTACTAATTGATGTCTAGACTTGAATGCATAAAAAAGACAACTAATTGCCTAAAAATACAAAAATAAGAAATCTATGAATAATTTACAAAAATAAAGTAAAAATCATTTCATAAAATAAGATAATTCTCAATGAAGAACATATTTCTGAGTAATTATTGACATATCTCTGATAAAAGTAAACGTTTCCTTAATTTTTCTTAGACCTCAATAATCATATTGAATAAATGACAATGATAAGTTAATATTAAAAGGGGTTTACGCATAGAATCTTTATTATTTGGCGGAAAATAGTTCAAGTCAAATTGAATTCAAAAGGATAATGAGATGCATATTTGCATTTGAAAGTTATTGAATTGATGGTTATAAATCTTGATTAATTATTAAATAGATTAATTATATTACAGCTAGTTAGCTTGATCCAAATTAATCCCTAGATCATTTAATCATTCATATTGAAGTACTCAACAGAATTGTTGAGAATTCATTGAAAATTAATTCAATTGTTTTACTTCAAAACAAATCTAAATATTTGGCTCTTTTAGAGAATTAGTTGAAGGGATTGGTAGGTCTCAGAGCGGAAAGTCTTTTACAGTTCAATACCAATCGGAGTGATACACACGAAAGGGGTTTAAAACAATAGCGAAAAGCATTTACTCAAAACTAATGCCAAATGAAAATCATTTGATTGAACTCACATTCGGAGGATTTCCGACTCTATCTGATTGGGTATATCCAGGAGTCCGACATCAGTGCAATTGATAGTCGTGTCAATACACGGACACCGATTGTCTGACGAACAATAAAATGCTGTACAAAAGGATTGGAAATAATAGATTGAAAATCAATTCATGTGTTAAATAGTTTTTGTGAATCACAAATCAATGCGAAGAATAGACTTCGAAATCAATTGAGAAATTGATTCAAACCTTTTGCGAAATCTATTCATTTCATTGAATTATTTTTAATGCATTTCATCGCAAATATATTTAAATAAAAATTTATTCAATGAATGAAATGAAATGATTTATATAATTATATTTGAAATCTATCGGAAAATATAGAAAAATGAATTCATTTTAAAAAATTAGAAAATAATTAAAAAGTGATTTTCCAGAAAATAATCGATAAAATCAATCAATACTTCAGAGGAGAGAACCACTGATCAAATCATGTCATTCAGTGATTGTAAAACATTTTGTGATAAAAGTTTTCTTTTATCAAAAGGCCTCACAAATAGGTTTTTCGAGGAAATAAAATAAGAAAAGTAACGAACAGAAAAAAATATTGCAACTCTCTATTCGCGGGAGGCTTTCCCTTCAATCGAGTGTTTGGCCGCAAATCTTACAGAAAAGTGACTAAAATTAAGGGAAAAAACTGAAAATCAATTCTTTTCTATCGTTCGATGAAATGGAAGTAAAATTTAACTGACGTTACAGTCGTTTGGGAGAGATATCAGTGAAAGAGAGAGAACAACGTTTTTATCGCAGTTTTTGGGACAAAATGACAATTTCATGAAAACTTACGACAATTCTCTTCGTCGGCCCAATCGGAAAATATTGGGCACTCGATCTTTCCGTTGCATTTGAACTGTCCGTCAGCACAATAACTGTCGGCGCACTTAATCTGATCGCCAGAGCATTGCCATTGGGAACAGTTTTTGAGATTGGATTTGTCGGCACACCCTAATCGGTGGTCAACAGTCAGAAAGCACCGGTATTTTTCGTTAATGCACTGTCCGTTATCACAGAGGAACTCATCGGACCGACACTCGCGCCTATGGTTTGGACAGTGCTTTTCGTCCGACCAGTCCGGACAGTCGTTCACATAATCGCACCAAAATTGACCTAAAAATGCATTATATTTAAAAAAAATATATTAAGAAAATTAATTCCAATTTTCACTTTTGTATCCAAATATAAGTTAATATTTAATTATAATTTCAAACTTAAAACCCATTAATAATAATTAGTGTCAAAAAGTGAACAAAATGTTTAACACTTAGAGACAAAACAAATCCTACGATAAGTCATAAATTTTTAATACAATACTCGATAAAGACTTATATATTATTATTTCATACCATTGACTCCCAATGGATGAGGAAATTCATAGAATTATAGCTCAAAAATTGCGATACATATAATAAATACTTAAAGTAATACAAAAAGCAGATAATGGAAGAACTGGATCTGCTGTCAGGCCTGCAGTCAACTAAAAGTTATGAATTATTATTTTCATAGAATAATATCGATTCAACTTTCTCTCTAACATACAATTCAACTGAGAATTTATTTTTTATTTTTTATTTTTTAAACAAAAACAAAACTTTTGCTGAGAATCACATTTGTTTTGATACAAATTTCAGACAAATTAATATAAATTTAAATAAATTAATCGATAACAAGGTGTGTATCTCTCAAAGTAATCTCATTTCTTCTGAATATAATTTATTTTTTGACATTAAATCAGAGAAAATGTCTGATGAAACCCATTTAGGAATTATAACTGTAAATGGTTTTGTAGTATTGTTAGTATTGTTAGCGCTCAGAATAACTCAGAAGAGTAATAATTTTCTGCAATTATTCAAACGATAAACGCTTTTCATTGAATGAAAAAAAAATGTGAAATAATAAAAATCCGATAAAAATCGGTATAAATCTTCAGATAAAAAGAGTTTTTATTATTTTTTATGAATGTCTCCAAATGTCTATTTCTATGTCTATTCTTATGAAGTAATAATCCCTTTGAAAGTTAAGTACGGAAAGAAATATCGGAAAAATTCAGTGAAAAAGAAATTTCGATTCAATTTTATTAATGGAAATATTTTGAGCCTGACACATTATTGTTTCAAATTATAATTTGCACATGTCTCTTTTTTAATCCTATTTCTATTAAAATGTCTAAACTTTAGAAGAATAATATTATTCTCGATTTCATATCTAATCAGTAACTCTTTTGTTGGCAAAACGTATAAAAAGGGTTAACCCAATGTTTGTGCTATTGTTTTGTATATAAACTGCTTCTGAATTGGTATATGTTTTAATCTTTTATTGTGTGTTTGTCTTTACTACTCAATAAATTTTTCATTATTTTCTGATAAATTGTGTTTTATTTGAATCAAAACCCGAATCGAGTGGAAAGAGGGTATCCATGAGCCCATAATATCGATAAATAGCTG
Organism: Tectocepheus velatus; assembly: GCA_034700625.1. NCBI lineage: Eukaryota > Metazoa > Arthropoda > Arachnida > Sarcoptiformes > Tectocepheidae > Tectocepheus > Tectocepheus velatus. Next base: position 21,538 of record JAQIXV010000351.1, on the reverse strand, counting down.
AAATAGCGTAACGGCTTGTATTGATATCCGTTCAATAAATTCTATTCAATGGATATATGAGATGAGTATTTGTACAATAATTTTAAAGTTCATTAGTTAAGGTCATGGCCAAGGACTTTTAGATCCGGGCAATTATTTTATGTCAAGATCAATATTACCATGTTTCTTACACTGATGAGCTATTTTGTTTTCGAATTTAATCCTAGTTAATTTGGAAATTCAAATATTGATCTAGTTGCACAATAAATAATTACTGGAAAACTCACGAAAACAAGAGTCGAATTTCCATTAATCATGCTGAATTTTCAATATGTTCTTTAAATTTAAGAGGCTTTCAGAGTTACTGGATTTAAATTATTCTACTAGTTCATTATTCAAAGTAGCTTTTAGGGATAGTGATTGCTTCAAACCCCTTGGCTATTGGCCTATTGCACAAGAAAAAAGTTTCAAATACTTTTAGAGATTGAAAATTGTATAGAAATTTGATAAAAACTTCTGAAAAGAAATATTTTTTATGCGATTAAAGAGTCAGTTGAGAAAAATAAGAGACTATTTGTAGCGAAAAAAAAGTTGAAACGAATGAATAAATTAAATGAAATTCTTTTGAATCTTTTATTATCTCTTAAAGTAAGAGATTGTGACAAATGGATACCAATTGATGTTTGTATTCGTATAACGATGGGGATAGGGATAGACACAAACCAACACTAAAAGGCGTTAAATCGAGTATTTAGACAACAAATAAACTCAACTCACTTGGAATACATTGTCCGGAATCGCATTTTTTGTAGCCTTTCCTACATTTGTAGTCCTCTAATGAATGGGAAGAAAAGAAGAGAACATTTTATTCAATTGCTTTCGATTAGAGATGATGACGAAGAAAAGCAATTATACCGCAAAATGTTTCATCAGATTTATCATAACAGTCGACAGAGCCGTCACACCTCTGTTCCCAATCAATGCACTGACTGTTAGCGCACATAAATCCGGTGCAGTTCTCAAATTCTTAAGAGATTTTAAGAATTAGTTTCAAAGATAAATATCAAACCGAAAGTCCATTTTTTAAGTTAATATTTGAAGTTATTTAAAGGGAAGTGAAGTTTAATACCGCATCCAATTTCGTCGGCTTCGTCTAAACACTCCGGTATATGATTACATCGAACCAGTTTAGGAAGACATCTCTTCTCTAATGGACACCAGAAGTGGCCGCCCATTGACTGACATTTTTCTTGAGTATAGCCTTTTGAGGATTAGAAAAGATTATTAACTCTTTTGAGGTATGGCTCGAAAAATGATTAGTTTTTTTCAACTTTCGAGACGAGAGTAAAAACTAATAAATATTGAATTTTCGGTAAAAAAAACTTTTATTTTATTTTTTTGCCCAAAAAATCATTTTTCCAATACTTCGAGGAATTGATTATCGGTTTAAGAAATTCAATAAAAACTTATTTCAAACGTTGAATAAGAAAAAGAAAATGCGTAACGATTTTCAACCTTTGGATATAAAATATCAATAAAAAGGGGAAGAATTTAATTGACTCTAAAATTTATCATTCGCTCAGTTGTGCCATCAATTCCAGGCCTAATATCTAATGAGTTTGACTTCAATTAATCATTTTTCTAACAATAGACTCGATTTGATTTGCTGTTATGAAATATCATTCTATATTATTCTTGGTTAATTTCTAACAGCAAACAAAAGTCTAAAAATTTTTCAAACTTATCAAATGGTTGACCTCTTGAGCGGAAATCTTTGAAAAATAGTTTCAAAAGAATATATCATTTGTTTGTGTGAACCACAAAAAGAAGTCTTTCTCTCTATTATCAGATCAAGAGTTTTGAGTTAATAATGAGTCAATGGATTTGAAATGCGATCCATTTATCTGCTGTCCTCTCCTTTGGCTAACAGTTATGTGACAAACACTAGATTTTAACTGCAATTTATTACAAGTTATAGTCCACTGAAGTGATCAAATACTGGGTTTAAAAGCGATCGACAATATTATAATTTACTTGAAATCCAATATTTGACGAAAATATAACTTTTTTTGTTAAAGTAGACCAAAAACTGATCACTTGAATGACAATTATTGTGTCGGTTTATATTACTTCAGAAGGAAAATCAGAAACCAAATACTCGTTTAGATTCTGAGCACTCAATGTATTAGGAATTCAATGAAAATCGTTTCCAAAGAAATCTCAAAACATAAATGAAATCATTGTTTATGGCCTTTGACTCAGATTTTCAATGATTTCTATGAAATCTATTGAATAAAAATTTTTGATAAAATAATCTCAAAATCTTTTCCAACTGAATGAAAATGTTTCAGAAAATTTTATTGAAAAGTTTAAAGTTACCAAGCTCGGCTAATCTTATTCCCATCATTTTTAAATAATTATCTGAAAATAAAAAATAGTTTTCTTCGAACAAAAAACAAAACAATTGATTTATTTTAGACTAAATATAATCTTTTTGTCACATCAATAAATGTCACTAGTTCAATGTTACCAGAGTACTATTTCACGATCAAAGCAAACATTACGAAGAAAAATGTTAAGCATATGATTGGTTATTGTATAGTATTGCAAGGACAATTTATTAGTCCTATTATTCCTGTCCGATTTAATCATGGATAAATGTGTTTAGTTTCGAAACAATGTGCTATCAAGTTATCAAGATGATTTAAAACAATCTCAAACAGAATTTGACAGATATTTCTGACATTTTCTCGAATTGTTTAAATTTAATTTAAAATGATTTCTATTTTGAAGTAAAAAACTTTTACTTATGGATTCACTCAAAACTAATTTTATTTGAGGTTTAGGATTGACCATTGAGCAAGCTCATTCTATTTAATATTAGATTTAATGCACTGACTCTTTAGAGTTCTTTTCATCCAATTGTCAGAACAATTCTGGGAATCCATTTGATTCCTATTTTTAGAATTTATATTTCATTTTGAAATTATGGCAAAAAAAACAAAAGATTTATTATCTCTTAAGGCTCACTTTTGACCTTTTTAGTGAGTCAATTGAGCAAGGTTCAATTGGGCGTATTGTTGTCTCATAAGAAAAGCTCCAGGGAAGACACTTTTAGATTAACTTTATTTTTCTACTAAAATAAACTGACCCTGGGCAGTTATTAGATGACAGATAGATAGAATCATTAATTCGTTAATTTCCCAAGCTCACTAAATTGAGATTCACTGGGAAGATGATTTAAATATTAAAAGACCAAGGATATACACTTTATAAGATATTATGATCGTCTTAAACATAGTTTGGAAGCATTTTTCTAATGACTAAAAGAAAATCGATTCAAATGATTTGAACTTGATAGCTTTTCGAGAAAGAGAATAATGATTCTCACCAGACTCGGCTATAATCGAGGTGATTAATTGAAAAGCAAGGAGAGTTCTCTGATAAATTTCTTGACTAATTATGTGTTTGTCAGTCGAGAGTATTATCTAAAGAGTGGTATTCGATAGTATTCTGTAGGCGACAGAGAATTCATGCTTTTCTTATAAACAAAGATTGATTGCAAACTAAGAGTTCATATAATTAAGAAAAATTGATTTTATGCTGACCTCCATAGTCACAGCCGTACTCATCGTCGACAAGATTGCGTAGACAGTCGTTGTGACCGTTGCAGGTATAGTTTGTTCCGATACAACGCTCAACAAATTTCCCATTTTCTGATAGAGTGCAGGCGACTGTCGATGTCGTCTTACATACATTCAATCCTTTCGATCACATAATTAATTGAATTGATTTTCAATTATCGAGTAATTCTCACCATTAATAACTTGATAATAACGGAAACATTGGTCTGTGTGTTCGTCTTCGCAAGTGTCTGCACAGTCACATATTGTGTCGCAGAGATTACCCTTTGGAATGCACCGTGAATTTGAGCACCTGTATTCGTAGCTAGTACAATTTCGACCTTGCACAATTGTACAAAAAACAAAACAAACAAAAATTGAGTCAAACAAAAGTCAAACAAAACTTTAATAAATAGTCTTACAGTTGAGTTCGTCCGCGTGATTGTCCTCACAGTCAGGCTTTCCGTCACACCTGTCATCAAAGGTAATAGATTAATGAAATCACGAATAAAATCCATTCCTTTCGCAATTTTCCAAAGTGGTAGGGGATGGCCAACGGAGTGACATGCAACTTTTCAAATCTTTAATTCTAGCAAGCTCAATATATCTTAACCAAGTTAAAATTATCAAAAACTAACAGAACAAGTGTTGCTAATGAGAGAGGAAACCCTTTCTGAAGTTTAAAGGAAGATTTTTAAAGGAAGAATACATACCATAAGCTTCTGTGGACAGACCCCCCGGAAGCGCATTCAACGAAATCTGCAAATTGTTATACATTTGATATTGATATGAAAGACGGGTCTAAATGTGTAATACCTTTCGTTTCGCATCGCTTTTCATCGCTGCCATCAATGCATTCATTTTTACCGTTACAGACGGCATAGGCCTGAATGCATTGACCGCTATCACAGGTGTATTCCCCAAACCAACAGCGCCTGTGAGCTGTCATACGGTATAAGCGATTCATACGAATGAAAAAAGTCAATGAATCGTATATTTACTCGAATTGAGTAAAACATTGCAAAACATTATATTATTTTATACCAAAAAACACATTCAAAATGATTTCTATTTACAGAAAATACTCTAAATTTAGGCTAAAAAGTGAATTTATTTTAAAAGAAATGCTTTTATTTATTTTTTTACTTTTTTTTTGTGAGGACACGACTTCACAAAGATTTTTAAGACTATTTAGATTTAATCAAATCATTATTTCTGAGAGAAGATGAAGAGATCTGCATATACTTTGTTAGCTTAAAAGTTCTTTGATATCAAACTATCTTGATCAATTTTCTAAAAAGTAACTTTGAGGACAAAATCAATAGAAAAATAATCTGAGTGTAGAGTAAATACTATCACTTACTCACAATTCAGTGAAAATATTTAACAAATATTCTGATCATTGATTTAAGTGAAATAAGTTATGCAAATATTTCACAATAGTATTCAATTCAAACATTTCATGTCATAAATCAACAGTTATTTTGAAGTGTTTTCCAAAATATACATTTCATAAAACATTTTGATATAGAGCATAATTTAATAATTCAAAAACAGTACAATTTATTATTAAAATTGAAAAAATTATTAAAAACTTACAGCAATTACTCTCATCTGAATTATCGCCGCAATTATTATAGAAATCGCAAACATTTTCCAAAGGAATACAATAATGATTATCGCACTTGAAGTGAGTCATAGGACAGACATATCCTTCTATTTCAAAGATAATATCAAAAGTCATTTAATTAATAATTTCAAACGAAAACAAAAAGTAAATTAAATTAATTTTTTGTTTTTCATTAAAATTTAATATAAGAGAAGAAAAGTAGACGTTTTTAAACACAAATCCCACAGAAATGTGATGCGTCAATGAGCCTTTTAAAAGTCAAGGTAGTTTAAATGTCAAAATTAAACATTTTTCATTTGTTTGTATAATATCCTGAAGACAAGGGCTTTACAAACAAGTAAATTACAATTTGAAGTAAATCAAAGGAATTCAAATTTCAAAATAATGATTAATTTTGTATGAGAGCCCTCATTGAGTCCTTCCCTACTGTGTATTCAGAAGCAATGGATTGAAATCCATCGCAATTAGGACTTAATTGATGTGTATTTCATAGCATTCGCTAATTCGTCATTAAAACGAAATGACAGATAAGAAGTCATTTTGTTATTCATTTCCGCAAATTCTGAGTACTTTTTACTCGTCTCTTAAGATGTAAGAGATGTCTGACCAAAAGCAAACACTAATTGAACTAAATGTTTGCCCAAATCGTAAACGTAAACAACTATTGAATAAAATACGTGAGAAAAGCGGACTCAGCATATCCTAAGATGAAAATCAATGATAACTTTCTATTGTTAGTTCAGACACAGTGGAAGACTCCAAGATATTTATCTTTACAATAATTGTCAGCAAAAGAGGTCTGAGAAGACATACTTAATAAACACTTCACTAAAGTTTGATGAAGAGCTCAAAAAAAGTTTTAAAGTTTTTAATTGAAAAACAAAGTCACTAATGAAAGAGGAATAAAAATTTATTAAATTTTAAATTAATTATCGATTTTTCCAAATAAACTGATGTCAAACGCAATCAACGTTTTTATTCATAAGTTTATTAAAATTTATTGAAATCCTTTATTAGATTTATTTGAAATTTAAATGAAAGGCAAGTTTTTTGTGAAGATATTGAAAACAATATATCATTTGGATTACAGTAAAGAATCGACTGCTGAATCAATTTCATGGATTTCCTTCTTTTTCAGTAGAAATCAATACTAGATTTGTATAAATTATTCGCTCTTTTGCTCTATTCTTGAAATAACTATCCCTTGAATCCAAAGACCAAACACTTCATAAAGAGTCAGAGATGAGCAGATGACTGAACAGAACTTAACAGAATTGAACTGAACTAGAACAGTTCGATAAATATAATGTCTTGTTTCGCTTAAGACTATTCTATTATTTATTTGAAAAAGTATTGATTTTTCGCTATTTTTGTTTAGTCCAGAGCTGGGTCTCAAGTGGACGTCTCTGACCAGATATTATCGGATAGAAAAGAGAGAAATTCATATTTTAAGAGACACTCAAACATTATATGTGACCAGAATTTGGAAAATATTTTGGGAATAAATTTTTAGAATCTCTTTCTCTCCAAATATTAGGTAATAACACAATTCGTGTCCAACTTTTTTCAGACACTTTTGTGTTGAAAGACATAAAAAGATCGAAACGACCCCAAAGTCGTTATAATTAATGAGAATCGCCTGATATCAGTCACTTGACCTACAAAAGGCTACCAGTCCTTTATGACAAGTCATTAAATTATTGATATTTGTTTGGTTTGTCTCTTAATTGTCTTCAGTTCTATCTTTCCTTTGAATTCTGTTTTTCAAGACATTAAACGCAACAGAAGATAGAAATCCAATAGAAATTTGTTTTGGGAAATAGAAATCTGATATATATCTGAAACAATTTTCATTAACTCGTATATCAAATCTCATTTCAATCGATTTGTCAGTTAATTGAATGTCTAATAAAAGTTGAGAAAACAGTTCATCAAAAGACTTACCGCAATTCAATTCGTCGGTACCGTCAGTGCAATCGATTTTTGTGTCGCATCTCTTGATTTTGTCAATACAGGTGTCATTGCAGGGAAATTCATGATCCATACATCCTATTAATCAAATGAAAAGCAAATTAAACTCAAATTCAATATAAATTACTTTTAAAAACTATAACTTATTTGTGTTTTGCGTTTTTCAAAAACATCGGAAACTTATTTGAATGCGAAAACAATTTGATTTATCGCTTTTATTTCCGGATGAAAATTCAATTAAAACTAAAAACCTAATGAAACAAATTGTGAATCTGTCTGTCTATTTGATAAGCGATGCATGAGCAAGGTAAAGTGTTTTAATCATATGTTTCAATGAAAGGTCAACTTTTTAATTGAGAAATTTATATATAAATATCGGAGGCTTTTTTCAAATCATGTTTAGATTAATGGATTTATTAGATCTAATAATTAATTCATTGAATTTGAAGAGAAATTTTTGTGTCAAACAAAAAGAAATATCCATTACTTTCGCAATTATACCAAAAGTATTATCTTTGAATAAAAATCGATACAATGGATTACAAATGGTATTATTGTAATACAACATAAGTATTCATATAATTATGGAACCACTTCACTGTATATCCAATCAAATTGGTTTTAATAATTCATACTATAATTAAAAGCAAATTTATATAATGGGGTGTAAAACGTGTTATGTGTGGCCACTCAGACTCAATATTGTTTCAAATAAACTTCAATTGAAAAAAATGAAAAACTATTGAAAGAAATTTTCTGAGAAATAAATTGAAAACAATTAAATAAACTACTTTTGCCGACAGGTCTATCAATTTTTCAGTTAACGAGGTCTATTTGCGGGTAAAAATAATATCATTTCTCTTAATTCTGTCAGTTTATCGCAAAACTATATAAACAACTTTTTTGTGATCACTTTTTTCCACTTTATTTATGTCTAATAATTAGTTTTCATTAAAATAATATGAATTGTAAGGATATATTGAGTGAAGTAAAATGGCCAAGGGGGTGAACAGGCCATCATAACAATATACCCAGGAGACATTGAAATCAATTTCCTAAAGGCTTCAAAGCCATTAAGATAAAGGTCATCTGAGAATTGGAAATGAGCTGTGCTTTGAAACATTTCAATTATGTTTATATACATTATATACCTTGCACACATACAAAATTTTATACATAATATCTGATATGGTTTTCATATTTTATAGAAGAAAATCCATTTTATTAGCACTGATATGAATTGCGCTTCAGATTGGCTTCAGATAGGGCTCAGGCACTGGTATTATGTAAACATTAAATTTAATTAAATTGGATCACATTAATTCCTCCAAAAACAAATGAAAAATAATTATCAAGGCATTTAATTTTGGCTCTCATGTCTCTCCCCATTCCTTTCCGCAAAAGTTTTAATTGCGTTGAGTTTTAATTTGATGACTAAAATATGAAGACATGACATCTAAACAGTGCTTAATATTTGTCTGAAAAGCAATGGCTTACAGAATATCTTCTGATATTAAACAACACTTTTGTTGAGAATTTGAATATAAGACAAAAGAAAATTAATATTTAAATCCAAAGTTCAAAAAATTTTTGCTCAAATAGTTTTGACTCCGTTTCCAGTTTGTTGAACATAAACCCATAGGAGCTCTGGTGAAGGAGTCAGTGATGTTCACAAGAATAGTTTTTCAGATGTAAAAACGGAATCAAAAAGAATAGGATTAAAAACAAAAACCAAAAACAAGTTTAAGGTTTTGAAAACACACTTTTGTGAACAAAAACTCAATTCAATTCCAAATGAATTCTTTTTTAAAGTTTAAGAGTTGTTCCCATAATCTCAGACATTATCCCGAGTTTTCATTTTTCTTTCATTTGGAGAAAATATTTGAGTAATAAAAATATTCTCAAATTCTTTCGCTTCAATAATTTACTGAAGATATTCCTTGAATTCAAAGAATTGGACCAAATTATATCAATATTATTCATATTTTCTTATCTAGGTTACACAATAGAAAATTTTTTTCATTAAATTTTTTTTATTATCGTTTGATAATCCAAATTGGAATCTGGAATCAACAAGCTGAAATCACGCTGAAATCAAACTCATGTTAAAAATAGCTGCACTAATGATCTACTCCTGGCTTTTGTTTGTTTGGCGACAATATATGCATATCCCGGATGAGTTTACAGTTAGTGTAGCTGTAAAGTAGTTGCAAGGGTGAATCGAAGAGAGAATTTAATGAGAATTACGTTTATCCCAGAATTGAATCCGAATTATTTTATATTTATGATAAATGACTAGAAATGTGTTACACAAATGGAAATGAGAAGTAAATTAAGTGTTGAAACATTTGAGGAATAGAGAGAACTGCAAACATTCGCACAGACTGTAAATATTTGTTGGTCTGACTGATGGCGGAAAAAATTTTTCTTCATTAGACAACAGAAAGAAGAGACACAAATAGTGACACAAATAGTGACACTACTGTAATACAGAAGAAAACAAAATACATCTCTCGCTGTAGGGAAGCCTTGACTCAAAAAAGAATATAAATTTTGTGAAAACAATTTGTAACGCAAAAAATCCAATAAAATATACTTTTGGTTATAAAATGACTATTATTTTGCAACAGTCCTTATCAATTAAATGATCCAGATTGATCAATATGTGGTGAGCGGCAAACAAGTTGTGCCACTCATTCATTTATGAATAAAAGCAATTAGTTTTTATGTATAGTAAATGCCATATAAACTGCAGATGACATTCAATAGGGAAGGCAATTGACTTTTTTATCTTTGATTTCTAGAGACGTCAATTGGATATCACTTTTTCTGTGGGTTATTCACCAGAATTGACAGAAATTAATATGAAAACTGTTATCGTATTGTAACTGAAGTATAGTCTACTCAAATAACGGTACAAATCATTATTTATTTGAATCCATTGAAAACGTCAGACAATAGTATCTTATTTACATTCAACGTAACGATTGACTGATATTAGCCTTAAATTCAAAGTAATGGCTGTTTTCATGGATGAAACACACATTTGATTTATATATTGAAATTTTTCGCAACGGATGATAAGGCAGCTCAAGAATCGTTTGTTTAAACTAGGGAATGCACAGTAACCCTGATAAATTCAGGCAAGAAGAAAGGATTGTGGGTTTAATTTTAAATTGTCATCGTTTATGATGAATGGGGTTTCAAATCAAAATCTAATTTATTTCTAAAGTCTATCACAAATATATTCAAACATCAAAACAAATGGAAAGATATGGTAATCAAGGTTTGAAAAAACAAGAGATAGCGATGAAAAATAAGGGAATATACATTACATCAAACATTACACACTCATACAAATTCAACTGTAGTTCAAATTATTTTTTATACGAAAAAAAAGATAAAAACAATAGAGAAAAGGGAAAACAAAGGACCCGTTCAGTTGAATATGAATTTCTTTTTTTAATCATTTGATGTAAACTTTACTTCACTTAATGTTATGCAAAAAACTAATGCATTTCTAATAAGAGATCTCTTTTAGTCATTTACTCTCAAAACAACTTTTGTTTTATTCTCTATTCTTCAGATATTTCGCTATTTTTCTGATCAAAAAAAGATAAATATTTCTGAAGTAATGGCTTCAAAATTGCTCTGAAATAATACCAGAATCGGATGAATATTAATAAAAATATGTTTCAAATCCCTTAAATCTGAGAAAACCAAGGGTTTACATTTATTCGTTCAATTTAAATCTATATTGCTAACCTTTAATAAATAACAACTATAGAATGTATTAAACACAATTCAAAATTTTAAATTAAATTAAATTTAGTAAAAAAATATTCAAATTTGATTTAATAAAATATACCTTGACAATCATCACTTTCTGAATCATAAATGAGTTTACAATAATATAACTAATTTCCATATCGTTAGTCTCAAATGAACGCATGATTTATACAAGTTTTTTATCAAGACCATTCTCTTCTTTGAGAACGAATAATGATGTCCTTAATTATAGATAAATATAATTTTGTTTTGTATTATAACAAAAAACCCCTTAATTAGAGAGAAAATTAATTGAAACTGTTTTTTATGTAACAATAATCCTATCAGTAATTAATGTAATTTTGAAATTTTTTCTCAGTTCTCAGAATAGGAATAACTCGAGTATTAACAAGAATTTCATTTAATCAGAGAAAGGATTTCTTGAAACAACACAAATATTATCTGAGGAATGAGAGGCATAGCTGTAGGTAAATCCAATTCGCATGTTATTTGTCGAACAGCAAAAAACGCATAAAAATATGTGTATTCGGACGTCAATAAGTCTAATGGGATTTTTTGGATAAAAATTTTCAGAAATTACCGGTGAAGCGAAATAAAACAAATATTTTTTGGATATACCATCAGAATATCAATCGCTTGTTCACATTCACTGTCGAAGAAGTAAATGGTTTGTAATTTTAGTGCATCCAAAACATCAATCGATAATTTATTGGATTTGTTTTTTCCTTTTACTTCTGTTTCTTATCTTTACTTAAAGATGGATAATATCATCGATTCTATGGCAGAGAATATCACATATGTTTCACTCAATCAATCAATTATGAGATTCTCATTCAAAAAACATTCAATTTTTCATAACTAACAAAATTATAGGAATTGGATACTAAACAAGATTTTTTTGGAGGATATTTGCGAAAATCAATTTAAGGAAAGGGCAGACAATCTCTGATAAAGGGTCGGAAAGATTTATAACTTTGTTTTTATTTCCAAATTCCTATCAATTATTTGAAGAAGTTTTTTGATTTCCTTTGGAATCTTAGATCGCAATCAGAACACAGAATAAGAAAAACAATACAATAAACAAACAAAAAAACGTTTCATCAATTCTTTGCAGAAAATTATTGAGTGGAAGAAACAACTAATCTCTGGTCAGATATAATAATATATTTGAGTTGCGGTCAGTCACGAAAACTGCCACAACGTATTAGTTATGCACTTCTAGGCTCAGGACAAGTCTGACACAAAAACGATGAATGACAACAACAATAGTATTAACGCAATAGAGTCGACATCACTAACAAAAATATATGAAAATATATGAAACAAAAGCTTCTTTACTCTCAAAGTTATGGCAGTAATCACTCAATTTGGGGTTTAAATAGACACTAATTAGCGGATTATTCGTTGCCAAAACCTTATTTGATGTGAGCAAGGTGTCATCGAGTATTTAAATCACATCAATTAAAATTGATTTAATATTTTGAAATTTTTAGAAAATCTCTTTAATTAGTGAAATTAGTTTCGCAACAAGTTTTACAATGGTTAGGCATTGAATGACCAGGGTAATTCTCGATAACTTGAACAGTAGTGTCATATTTATCACGAGTAGACATTTTTCATGTTTCAGTTAGAGTTGACGCCAACACTCAGGGAATAATAATTTTGGGAATTGAGATAAAACACGACTTAAAACAATTTCTAAGTATTTTCAAACTTAAAAACAAAAACCATTGAAAGATGTGTTGCCATTAAAATTCAATAAATCATAATCCAGGCAATTCTCTATTGCCATGAGTACATGTAATGCAAAAGGAATGGTAGCAGAAAAGTAGTGCTCATTTATTTTGATCGCTGATCCGATTATTAATGAATATATCGTTATTGAAAAACACGGGAATAGAGGTCAGACTCACCGCACATTTGAACGCTTTCGTCGAAACTGTTGGGACAGTCGGATATTCCGTCGCACATAGACTCGGGTTGAAAACAGATATCAGAGGCATTGTCGCACTTAATCACATCACTGCCTGAGCACAGGATCTTTTTGTTGGTCAGCACATTGGGCTCCAAAACGGACGGGGAATCCAATTGATCTATCATGTGTTCAAGGCAAAATTCATAATTGATGTATTGGGCTTTGGATAGACTTACCGCCCGTAATGGGGCCGACATTCGTCATAACTAATGTCATCAATAATAAGCCCATAACCAGTATTGGAGACATTCAGACAAATGGTCACAAAATTGTTATTCGAATCCAAAATCAATATAATTCATAATCAGAAGAATTGTCCGAAACATAAGGAAAATGACTAAAGAAAACTTTACTCGATATTAATTTGTCTTTAGTTTTAAATGATTGAGTCTTTTTTTAAAAGTAAACTTTGAATCCAATATAATTACCGAAGAGTTCATCCGATATATCGTTTCTCTGATGAGTTTCTAACTTCAACTGAAAAGACATACGAAAGCGCACCGCATGTCAGCCCTAATGTCAAACACTTTGGCCACAACTGCGCGCACTCTATTCTCGTTTCACACTTGAACATTTTATCCTGAATAAGATCATTTTGGAAAAAATGGATCAATAAATATATTAAATCCAAATATAATTATAGTTTTGTTCTAACAAAAGTCCCACGAGACAATCACCATGGACAATTGTACTGCAACTTCATTGATTCCCCAAATGAAAGGCTTCCATTCAATTACAGAATAGATTTCAACGGAAAAGTCAATCTTTTTTTGTGGACTCTAAACATGTGATTCCGTTTATATTTTGATCAGCACTATCAGCAAGATCAATTTACTCAGGGTTAGCGTATCCAAAGTTCTATTAAAGCTCTGAATCAAAGAAAATCAAAGTTAGAGTTAAGAAGTAGTCTTCTGTAATAGACATTTACTGTTAGCCTAGACTTCCTGTTTTAACGCATTTTTTGGACGTCAATAGAGTCTGTGTTTATATGTGAAGTAAACACCTGTTTCTGAAGTATTTCTGAAGCTTTTCTTTTCATTTCTTGTCTTATTTTTAATCGGGATTTCTCCCAGTTATCAGTGTTAAGGACATACATTTCTAACCACTAATACAGTTTGATCCGAGTTTTAGTAGAAAAATAATAAAAACTTACATCACTTTTGATAAACACAGCAAAATCGTAGCGCTTTTATGGAAACTCTAATCACTTGTGTCTGAGCTTTTGAATCGACACGAGTTATCACCAAGAGATGAATGGCGAATGTAGGACTCAATTAGTATATTTGTAAAGCCATGGTCAATCAGAAGGCTATTCATTTAAGAATATTCTCGGTTTGAATTCTCTGAGAATTACAAGTAAGTCAAAATCAAAATCAAATTCTCAGTAAAACGGAACAAAAATTATCTAATCATTTAATGATTCAGAAAAAAATATAAATAAAAACATTTCTCTTTTGTAGCGATTCTATTGACGACATGAACGCAAATCTCACATCAAACTCAACATTTGACAAAAAAAGACATTTTTAAAAGACTTTAATATACTAATAAAAAGTGCATGGTGACAGATATAAATTCTAAGAAAAAAAGTATTTCAAAATCTATCTTGACTCTCTAAAGCTTGTTCCGGAATATTCTTGGATATTTGTACATCTATTTAATGCACGAAACATCTTTACCTAATAAAGAGCAAGTAAAAATAAAAACTATATTCAAAACTTTTGAACAAAAATGGAAACCCTTTTATATAAAACAAGTTTTTCAGACAAATGGGTATTTGATTTAATAGAATATTCAGTTTTGATTGCACTTCAAACAAATAAATTCCCGAACGGCAAGAATGGGAACAATTGGTTCTGTTTTTATTTGATTTGAAGCACTACTCTCTACCAGTGCTGACAAATGAGACAATTTTACATTTCATGTTAAATAAAATGTCGTTATTTGAATATTTTCAACTAATATTGAGATAGTTTATGGTCTCAAACATTTTTGAAGAGCTTATATATTGTATAACATTTAATGCCTTTCACTGAATATTCTGTAAATGTTTTTCTTAAAAAATAGGTTTAAAATAAATTCTCAGGAATTGTATGATAAGGACTGAATTGATGTGAATTCAAGTGATATTTCATTACTTCATATTTGAAGTAATTATTCAAAAACTCAACAATCATTTCAAATAAATAAATGAAAAAAACACAAATTATAACACAAAAGCAAATTCAAGACTCTTTTGGGACATAAATCCATTATTTCAGTATATATTTGAGATCAAAATAAAATTTGCATAAAAAATATAAATTTAGATAAATTGATGTCTTCTTTAAAGAGCCTAATTATACCTTGCTCAATTAATTTTCTATTATAACGAAAAATTGGACGGAACGACAAAATCTATCAACTTAGTACAATTTTATCAAGACAATATATCTATCCAATTGATTGAAGAGTTGCATCGAAATTGTTTAGTATTCCAGGAGTTATCATGGATATTTTTCATTCCCACTGAGATTTATTATTCAATTAAGAGTTAATAACATTTAGAAATAGAGTTATATCGAAGAAAATACTTAATTCACTTATTCGTTATGAATACAAAATTTCATTAATTTGTGTTTTAATTGGAAACAAAACTTATATATCGTAACAAAACTAATTCAGTCCTCAAAATAACTCAAATTAATTTCAAAACAAATAAAAATCGCGTCAATTATTGGTCGATATTTTGCAAACTTTAGTGCAATTTTCCCAAACATTTGAATCATTTGAAGTAATGAACTGAAACTGAAATTCTTTGAAAAATACAACTTTTGATAAAACTTTTTCTAAATTACCAGAAATTACCAAAAATGGTGAATATAATTAAAAGACAAACTTTGAGCCTTTGAGCCTCTGAGCTAGCAACTAAATTGTAAAAGTTATAAACACTTTAAAAACAAATTAATAAGTTGTAATTTATTTACAATTTAATGATAAAAATTTTGAAAAGATCTCAAAAGTAGCTCTTTTATTATCTTTCGTATTAATGAGTTTAAAGTTTTGTTAATTAAAATAATAAAATAAAATTTTCCACTCAATCTAATTCTGTCTCAAGTCTAGTCTTTACTCATTTTGATTGCCTTTGAAATTATAGCCAAATATAAAAAGTTATATAAGACTCGAAGCAATTTCTTTTGATCAGATATTCACTAAAATGACTTAATTATCGTAACGACAGTCCATTTAAATGACAATTCAAAGTCCGGTTAACGACACACAACTGACGTCCTTTCATTTCAAAGTCAAGAAATAGTTGTCGTCTAATAGTAATGACTCGAATGGAAACCATAATAAAATGTAATTCATATAAAATATTATAATAAAATTAGTCTCACTTTCTTGCGAAACAGTTATACATATAATAAAAGTATGAATCAAAACATTTTCATAACTTATATATAGGCTCAAGCAAAAGAGGCGATAAAGAGGCTTTTGGCTTTTTTAAGGATGTAAATAGAATGGAAAAATTAAAATTTAGCACATTAGAGAATTTAATTATTTTTGAAATTTAATCAACTTTTTTTATAAACAAAATTATGTTTCGACATAAAATAAACTAGAAATTGATATTTTCGAGATCGAAAAGTCGAATTTTATGGAAAATGTTTTAATTTTTTAAAAATGATTCTTAGAGCACTCTTATTTTATGTCGAAATATCATCTATAATATTAAGACTGTTCTAAGAATCATTTATAAACAATTAAAAAAATTTCGATCAAATTCGACTTTTCGATGTCGAAAATATCAATTTCGAGTTTATTTTATGTCGAAACATCATTTTGTTTATCAAAAAAAGTTGATTAAATTTCAAAAATAATTAAATTCTCTATTGTGCTAAATTTTTCCATCCTATTTACATCCTTAAAAAAGCCAAAAGCCTCTTTATCGCCTCTTTTGCTTGAGCCTACTTATATAATATTACACACAATAAGCACAGAATAACACGGAATATGGTTTTGACAAACATTCACAGAATAGACTCTATTTATTATTGAAATTATTTGAACAACAAATGAATTGATATAAAAACAAAATCAAGTGCCAAGAAATTTGAAGAAAGTTCAGTTTAAACCAGATATTCGCAGGAAACTAACATTCAGATATGAAAAGCAGTAAATCTACCAAAAAAAAAATTTAATGACTTTTGGTTACAGAAAAATTGTGCTGAAAATTATTATTCAGTTTTATAACCGAATATATAAAACAGTTTTACCGCTAAAATCATAAGTTATTTATCATTTTAGTGACGCTTCAGTAGTCATCTGATAGTAAATGAAGTTTAAAGTCGGAGAGCTATCCGAAAGCCAAGGGTATAAAAGGCAGACAATTAGTCGCTTTTGAATAAATATTTTCCAAGAATAAAGACATCGGATATTAAATCAAGAGAATAATAAATCAAAAGTTATTTTATTTTTTGACTCTGTTTTTCAAAATCCAAAAACTTAAATGAGTTTCACATTATTTAATTTGAATCAATATTTTATACGAAACTCATTTAATATTTTGTTTGTCGACAGAATTGATGTGAAGTTTTTTACTTAAGTTTTTGCAAACGTTTCTCTAAAAAAGAGAGAGAATTATAGCTTAAAATTGAACTCAAAAAATGAGTAAAAATATGAATAAACTGCGAACCGAGTCATTAATATCAGCGAAAAAAGCTGTTCATAACATCCAAAAACACGGATTAGGTATTTGTTAAACAACTTATCTATAATTTTGAAAGCAATTGAGTTTAAAAATAAGCCATTCTTTGGTTGAAAAAATAACTAATCAATTGCGTTGTGACCCTGGCTCAAATTGATCTATTTACTTTTAGCTGGAATACCACTCCGCTATATAATTGTGATTCTGTGCGCTTTTACGAACGCCTTGTCCTACACTATGAGAACTAATTTAAACCTAACGATCGTCGCAATGGTTAAGAGGGTTAACAATACTCACACTTTAGACACTTGTTTGCAATTCAATCAAACTTCTGGACAGACGCATGAAGTAAGCATTCATTCGGAATATTAAGAGTTTTCATTGACTTTTCAATTATCCAGGAAATCGAGGGTGAATTCGAGTGGTCGGAGTCAATCCAGGGCATACTATTGGGGGCTTATTATTATGGATATATCCTCACAAACGCAATGGCGGGACAATTGGCTGATATTTTGGGCGCCCGTTGGCTCGTCGGCGCTTCTGTCATGTTTTCAGGCATTCTGACGCTCGTAATCCCAGTCTGTGCCAAATGGTCGGTCTATTCAGTTATTTCGGTCCGAGTGCTGACCGGTTTAGTTCAGGTTTGAGATAATTTATAACAAAATCACGACTCGACTCAAAGATATGTTAATTGAATTACAGGGAGTGCTGACTCCTTCCCTCTACACAATGTTAGCTTATTGGGTGCCTCAACAGGAGAGGAGTATGTCTTTGGCTTTGGTTCAGGTCGGGGGCAATATCGGTGCTGTGCTGACAATGCCATTGTCTGCTTATCTATCACAACACGGATTCTCTGGGGGCTGGCCCTCAGTATTTTACGTATTGGGAGTGTTGGGCACTCTTTGTTTTATTCCGTGGATATATCAAATATATAACACTCCTGCAGAACATCCAAGAATTAGAGGCAAAGAATTGGTTTACATTCAGGCGAACGTTACGGCGACCAACAAAAGGAAGAGAAGAGCTTACGTTCCCTGGGGTTCCATAATGACGTCAAAGCAAGTGTGGATCTCCGTGGTAACAAAGTTCTGCGTGGCCTGGGGCAATTGCTTTCTAATGACTAAACTTCCCACATATCTCGAATCTGTTCTTCACTTATCATTGGATTCCGTTAGAAATGATTTAATCAAATCTCAAATCTATTACTAATTATAATGTATTAAACAGAACGGAGCGGTCAATGCAGGGGTTTATATCGCTCTGAGCGCTTCACAATTGCTTTTTGGATACGTTTCTGATGTGATTGAAACCAAAAGACTACTAAACAGAACGGTTTCGCGAAAACTATTCGAAACTATAGCACTGGTCGGAGGAGCTATTCTCATGGCTGTCGTCCCACTCGTCGGCTGCGATCAAACAGCAGTCATTGTTTTACTCATATTAGGAATGGTTATAATTGGGCTGACAGCCGGAGGTGACAATCCCATTGTGGTAGACATAGCGCCCGACTATTCCGGTTCATTATACGGCTTTCAAAATTGTTTTGCAAGTATTCCGGGATTCTTAGCACCACTTGTCGTGGGACTGGTTCTCGATGGAGACTCTGTAAGTGCTTAACATTTCTAAACTAATAGACAATATTGAATGCAATCACCGTTTGATTCAATCATTCGGTTGAAAAAATTCAATTTAAAGATTGAGAGTAAAGAAACAAAATTACAAAACATAAGCAAAAAAATAGAATCAATTCATAGAATAGTTTTCAAACAAATTATACGAAACGAAGAAAATGCAAAACAATTTAATTTTCATATTATCTTCATATGAGAAGTGATATTAAGCGCAACAAAAAACATTAGCGAGGGTTAGGACAACGGCAACGACTCCTCACATTATAATTCAAATGTGAGCTAATGTTAGGTCAGAACTATGGTTACTAATAGCTTAGGAATTGACGCCAAAAATATAGTGAAAACCTTATTATACGATAACAACATTTACATATTTTGCCTTTACTTTTATCGATAATAAAAATTATGGACAGTTTTTATTCTAATCGGATATATTTTATGGCACTTTCACTGAATATTGAGCACAAGAGCTCTTCCATTACCACAAAAATACATGAAATATATAAAAAAAATAGCAAAGAATTGATTGAAGAGCACAGAGTTTAATGAGACAAATGCACCCGAGAATACACTCACAGCACACCATAACTGTATGGAATAACACAATATAACATTAGATACAATCCATTATTCATACTTTTCTCAAATATTTTCTCTCTTATGCTAGAGTATAAAAAATCAATTTGTCGGGTAATTTAATTTCGAACCTAATTTTAGTAGTTAACTATTGAGCATTGTCTTGCATTGTAGCAAGGATAAATCAACACATTTACATACAATTATTTTTAATAATAGCTTTACTCTAATTGATAACAATTTTTAAAAAAAATTAGTTTTTATCGACAAAATTGTTTCAAACGATTGCATTAATCGCAGAATTGATTATTCAAACAGAATATTCTGTTAAATAATTATATGCTTTCCTATAATATTATAAATGAATTTTTATTTGCAATAATTTTAATCAAGAAATTGATATACATATTCATTGATTCAGTCAAAAGATCCTATGAAACAGTGGAATATACTGTTCTATTTGGCGGCGGCTATATATGCAGTGGGGGCCACAGTATTCCTATTCATATCAGCCAAACCAGAGGCGTGGGGAAGGGCCCGGACTGGCACTATTCGCACGACAATAGATGAAAACCAAATAAACGGATCAATTTATATCCCAAAGTCTAGAAATACAACCATTTGTGAGACGACGACAGAAAACACTACTAATGGTTGTAATGATTGTGAAAATAATTAACAATTCATTTGACGAAAAGCTCTCCGAAAAGATAAAAAAAATCTAAACATCACATCATTTGTCACTTTATTTGTCATTCAGTGGTGTTTTGTTATACAAAATTCATAATCAACTCCCATTTGTTTTCGACAAAAATCTTTTTTTTCATTTAAAATAACTGCAGTTTTATATCATTTTCTATAACTTTATTGCAAATAAAATTTTTCCGAAACATAAAAACCTTTTGAGTTATTCAGTCATTCTTTTTGTTCCTTTAGTAAAACATTTTGAAAAACACCAGAATTTTCGAAAATCTTATTAAACGTAAAATTATAATAAGATTTAAATATTATAGAAAAATATTTAAACAAAAAAAAGTTTCAGTGTTTTTTAAAAGACATATTCAACGGAAAAGTCATATGATCCTATTTTGCCTAGCTTTACTTAGCTTTTTAAAATTACTTTCTGTTTGAAAGACAAAAATTGAAAATTGAAAGTAGTTTTGAGTCAATTGACTCGAATAATGGACTCGTATTTCATTTGAAAACAATAACAAAATTATTATCTCAATAAAAGAGATTAAATTGATTCGGAACCTAAAGTTATACGACATGTGCCAAGGAAATATCCTGATAATTCCGATAAAAGCCTTGAAAAGATCTACTTTAGCTAAATGAAAAGCCATTGATTCTTAATGCATTGGAGTACAGGGAAAAACATATTACATGTACCGAAAGTAAATACACTGAGTTGAAGAGCGCGGGGTACGCGACCAGTTCAATTGTTTTTGTCGAACATCAGGTCTTTGAAACTCTGTTTTTCCAACAATTAATTGAAGTATTAGTTGACCATTAGAAGTGATCAGGTCAGAGGTCAGGGTCTTAGAAAGACTCAACTATCCTTCAAATCATTTGCAAAATCAATATAAAAATTATGAAATCGGAAAAACAAATCCAAGAATAAAATTCCACCATGGTAACCAAAAAAATATCTTTTACTATCATTTAATAGAGTAAATG
>JAQIXV010000350.1:0-44467 GCA_034700625.1 Tectocepheus velatus | reverse complement strand
AGAAATAATTTGGAAATGATGGGACAAAATGATGTAAACATATTTAATAATCAATTTTAATTTAACATGCGTCCAAAGTTTAATCTTGCAATTTTTTGCAAATAATTCAAAGCATTAATCAACTATTTCCAGCTTTGGCCAAGGATGATAAGATCTTTCCATTGATATAGAATTTATTTAAGCAAGAAAAAATTAGGTCGATGTGATTATAATAAGGATGTTCTATAAGTATGTTTTCCATTGGTTTTACTGAATAAAAAATATCTTGTTACTTATAATGTAATCAAATATTATCAAATAATTACCTCTAAGCTTTGATATAAGAGTATCAAGGTCCTGTTTGACTTCCAGAATATCATTTTTGCCTCGATAGAAGACAAGATTTTTCGAAGTAATATTTTCCAGGGGGTAATCAGGAGGTGTAGGTTTTCCATAATGTTCCATGTTCGATTCAGGGCTACCGTAATCATATCTGTGAAACCTTCCGTCGATCACAAACTGACCATATTGCATGAAAATCTTGCTTGATAAAAAGTTTAATGCACCGGACAAAATGACTGGGTAAAGATCCTAATATGTTTAATAAAAAAATTAGATAACAACCAAGCTCAAATATAATTATTACCTCATCAATAGAATAGTTACTTCCGACTATTTGATTGAGAACTAGTTTGAAAAGAGCCAAAAGCATAGGACTATTTTGAATTAGCGCAACTATGGGTTTCATGAGCCACCTTGGTACACCCAGGCCAATTTTCATTGGTCTATAGAAAATAGTCAACTGGGAAAATTTAAAAATAACCAAACAAACCTTAAAATTGGCTGAAAAATGTTATTGAAAAATTTGATCAATGGTGCATCTATGTTCTTTATGAAAACGATGGGAGGATTTCCTATGAATGGCTTCACATACTTCTCGAAGTCGGGCATAACTGACAGCAAAACAAACATTTGTGTCGTTCCCATCGATGATCCCATATATGAAAGACTCGCTTAAAATTGAACAAATACAAAATCTACCAAGTCAAATATTTGAAGTTTGAAACTGACCTTTCCTAGTTATCATCAAAATATACTCAATAGAATTCTTTGCATCAAAAATAGCCATCTCATCCAATGTGTAGTCCCAAAATTGGAAACCTTGCAAAAATACTGATCAATCAATAGTTTTAAGATAGAATTTTAATTACTATAGAAAGAAAACTGAACATGCTTATCCGAATATTTATTGCCACGTGTGTTACCCAGCCATACGTCATAACCACAAGAGGCCAAAGTGTATGCAGTGTTTCCCGTAAGAGAGTTCCCGCAGTCGTTTGAATGCATTCCATTATTTTCGGTGTAAACACAGCTCTCATTCAGACGACCCGCACATGAAATGAGAAATGAGTCCGAACTTTGAGTCAACTGATGCCAGAGAAGCACCGGAAATGGTTTTGTTGATCTCATGCAGGGGTTAACAATCCTGAAGAGTGTGAGTATATACCCATCTCTTGTGACGACTCTGTGCTCTTCGTAACGGAAACCTCTCGACTCAATCAACTCTGGCTATGGATTACACAAATAATTACCGTTTGGTTTTGAGTTACTATTCTTACAGTCGATCGATAGATATCAGGGTTTGAACCATTGATAAGAGCATTTAATTCCTTGGTATAAATCATCAAGATGAGTAAAATAAAATTGAACTTGTACATTTCTCAAGATTTGTGATTTATGATCAAGGAAAATTTAAATGTAAAGATAATTTGCTCAACAAAAGGAAAATTATTTCATTTAACTATTGAAAGATTAACCATGCTTCAATGAGTTTGAATAAAATCTTTGTGAAAATACAAAAAAAAATTAATAACCAATTGTTTTGATCGTTGCAAAGAAATCTTAACCAGTAATTCAAAATTACTTGTATTTTGTTTTTTAAACATTAGAAAATTATTATGGAAACAGTTTACCTTGCAAACTCAACTAAGTCAGAATTGAGTATTGGTTTGATTATGGCTGAGATACAGCTGTATCTCTTGTGTTACTAACAATAATAATCTAAATTGTATTGAATTTAAAGACTTTGTTCAAAAGAATGAGAAATGTATTAAATCCGCAAAATCTGATAAAAAATATTCGTTTCGAAAGATGCAATTTTTGATCAAATAATAAACATACTTGTTAAACACTTATTTTGCGTCTCAAATATACTTAGTTACTTCGAAAAAAGTGGTCAAACTAGTGATCATAATTCAAATAAACAGTACAACTTTTAAAGCACAGAAAAAATCTTATGAAAAATTTGAGATTTCAATTGTGATAAATCGAATAAAGAAATTACTCTGATAACATTTTATTAACAAAATAACTAAAATATTCATATGATTTATTTGACATTTTTCTTCGTCAAATATTTCAACCCGCAACACTCGCCAACCCTGAACAAAGTGTGTTGATTGTCGGATCAATTGCAACAACCAAGTTCGCTGGATTGCATTCGATTCTAGGTAATTGAAGTATACTGCAAGCTAATGCCAAAGCGATATTTGTGCCCTTATTGGCACAAATAGTGTTGACAGTATCATTGCCAGTGGCCGTACCGCTCAATAAATTACCACAAAGGCAATTTATAGTGCTATTACAGTTTAAAGAGAGACAATCGGTTCCTGTTCCTCCTGTTCCTCCTGTTCCTCCTGTTCCTGTTCCTGTTCCTGTTCCTGTTCCTGTTCCTGTTCCTGTTGCTCCTGTTCCTGTTGCTCCTGTTCCTGTTGCTCCTGTTCCTGTTCCTGTTGCTCCTGTTCCTGTTGCTCCTCCTGCTCCTGTACCCAAACCGGTATTCCCCGCACCAGTTTCTAACGCTCCAAGTCCGCCCAACCCATTTCCATATCCCAATCCATTTCCATATCCCAATCCATTTCCATAACCAAAACCATTTGAAATATAAATACTTTGATTTTGTTTCTGCATAGCGCCCCCACCTCGCTTGCAACCACTACCACCATTGCAAGAAGAACCTTGAACATTTTGAAATTAATACATATTGATAAATATTGAATAAATCTTATTGTCTATTACCTCTGGAATTAACCATTTTTGGCGCAGGCATCTTTTTCATTGGCTTAAACCAATTGTTTTGTCCTCTTCCAACTAGTTATTCAAATGTTCATGCCAACATTTTATTGAGCAAGACCATTTACTTACTTGGTTGAAAGGGTCTCATAGCTTTGTCAGTATTTTCTCCGAATAGTACTTTTAGTTTTACATTCGTATCAACATTATTGTTTGATGAATAAGCTAGATAAAATATGAAGAAAGTCATTATGATTAATTTGGAAAACTTTAACGAACCAATTGTGAAAATTGCAATAAAGATAAAATTTAAAAAATTCATTTTTTATGTTAAAAAATTTGTTAGCTACTAAATTAGTGTTCGGATAGTTTACCTTTTATATAAAATTGAAAAAATACATTTGACCAATTTAATTATCCAGGAAATGTCTGGATTACCTAACATCTGAAACTCAATAAAATTTTGGGACAAAGTAATTATCTTGTTAAAAAATATGTATTAATTATTAAAATAATATTTATTTATTTAAAAAATTGATAATATATAAAAAACAACCAAGATTAAAATTTAATTATTTCAATTAGAATAGATTAACCTAGTTTCTTTGCGAGAATTCTCAATTTTCTCGTACTTCCAAATGAAAAACAACAAGAAACTGAATAATATAAGACAAATTATCAAGGTGAACAGTTCAACCAAAATGAAAACATAGGAATGATCTTTGATAAAGACCAAGCACATATGGAGGTGCGATATTGAAAGAGGCGAGGGATACGATCAGAAAAGTCCCGATTCTGTCCGTCATTCTTGTTGTTTTTTATTTGGAGAATTCTCGCAAAGAAACTAGGTTAATCTATTCTAATTCAAATAATTAAATTTTAATCTTGATTATTTTTTATATTTTATCAATTTTTCAATTAGATATTTATTATTTTAATAATAAATAAATATTTTTTATTACCAAGATACAGTGAGTATGGGATGAGATCATTCAAAAGGGACCAAGAATTTTTCGTGATAATATCTCTATATGATAATAAGTGACCCATTTAGCATTAGTCGATATTACAAGTGGTTCGATTTAACATGGATAATAAGCGATGAAATGATATAAAACGGTGTGATCTTAAGCCATACTAACTGTAATTACTCTGTTCCAAAGTTTTTTTATTGAGTTTCATATGTTTGTAATCAAGACATCTCCTTGATAATTAAATTGGTCCAAAAGCATTTTTCAATTTTATAAAAAGGTAAACTTTCCGAAAACTCATTTGGTTTTAAACAATTTTTTAATAAATAAAATGAATTTCTATAACTTTATTTTGAACATTATTCTAACGTTTGGTAGTACCAGTAATCTCTCAAGGATAGGAAATGTTAGTGTTACAGTTTACTGGCTTTGGACAGGCAGTATCTTCCCCAGTACCTCCACCTGTTCATCCACCAGTTCCACCTGTGCCACCAGTTCTTGCACCTGTTCCGCCATTACTGGTTAGTCCGCTCCCTGCTCCAGCTCCAGTCAAGCCATTCCCTAAACCTCCATTTGCACCACCCGTTCCAAGTAATCCACTCAACCCACCTCCGAGTCCATTGCCATTACCGTACCCAACACCCACACCATTTGGATAAATTAAAACTTGCTGACTTTGTTGCTGCATAGCGCCCCCACCACGCTTGCCACCATTACAACCATTTCCATTGCACGAAGAACCTTGATTATTTTAAGTTGAACAAGAAGAAATATAGTGAATACATTAAATACAGTGAAATACTTTTTGATTAAACCATTTTTGGCGCAAGAATTTTTTTATCGGCTTAAACCAATTGTTTTTTCCATTATCTTTTCTAACTATTAATTGAAATGTTTATATCAATATTCATCTAGATAATAAACTTACAAGGAGAGAATGGTCTCATGGCTTTGTTGTCAACATTTTGGTCGAATAATACTTTTAATTTATTTCGCTGTTCAACTTCACTGCTAGATGAAAGAGCTAGATGAAAATATAAAGATCATCTTGATATAACTAGATATCAGTGACTCACCAAATCTTAGAATAATGATCATGATAAAATTACAAAAATTCATTTTATTTATTAAAAATTTGTTTAGCACTAAATGAGTTTTCCGAAAGTTTACCTTTTATATGAAATTGAAAAAAATGTTTTTAACCAATTTAATTATCCAGCAAACATCTGAATTACAAACATCTGCAACTCAATAAAAATTTTGTAAAAAAGTAATGATTAAACTAGTTTCTTTCCGAGAATTTTCAGCTCTCTCATATTTCCAGATGAAGAACAAAAGAAAACTGAATAATA
Source organism: Tectocepheus velatus (assembly GCA_034700625.1). Classification (NCBI taxonomy): domain Eukaryota; kingdom Metazoa; phylum Arthropoda; class Arachnida; order Sarcoptiformes; family Tectocepheidae; genus Tectocepheus; species Tectocepheus velatus. Next base: position 39,093 of record JAQIXV010000350.1, on the reverse strand, counting down.
CAACACAAAAAATCAAAGTGAACAATTCAACAAGAACAAAAACATAGGAATGATCTCTGATAAAAAGACCAAGCACATATGGAGGGGCAATATTGAAAGAGCCGAGGGATACGATCATAAGAGTCCCGATTCTGTCTGTCATTCGAATGTGTTGTCCGATAAACGCAAAGGAGGTCTGCATTAGAGCTGACAGACCGACACCAATGACAACATTCGCCGTCCAAAGCAAGAGTTCACTCATACCGCTGGTCATCAGCAGCACAACACCCGCTATACTGATCAGGTAGTGAGCGCTCAGCATATATTTTGGCTGCACTTTAATTGCGATGAGACAACTGAGCCCTCGGAACACAGTGTATGGTATCGTAAAAGCGGTTATCATTTCTGCAGCTCTGGGGGCCGACAGCCGTTGGGGGCTATACTGGAAGTACGTCGGGCCGAACGTGTAATACATGCACTCAGTTATGTTGTAAACTCCCAGTAGAATAGAGAACAACACAATGACGATCACCCGGTGCTCCCTTTGCCTATCGAACAGTTTGTTCTCTTGACTGATGACCGGATCTTTCGAGAGGCTGTCCTCAAGTGTTTCCTTTGAATAGTGATAGCGATTGGCGACAAACATAACAAACATTATTATCGGAACTGAAATAAAATGGAAAACCATTAAATCGATTCTTTAGGGAAACCCATAATTATTTACAAAACACTTGTATTGATCCGAATATAACAAAAGGTGCGGTAAGTAGTGAACGCCTCCACTCTTCGTAAGCCTCGTTATAGACAAAAGGAAATGATTCATCAGCTTTACTGGAAATGCTGTCATTCAGTGTTGTGCTGTTCATTATGGGGACGACATCGAGTTTCTGCGAAAACGGGTCTCTGAGGTATGGCTTCAGTATAAGCGGCGATAGTATTGTTCCGATTCCGAAAGTAAGTCCCGGTATCTGAAGAACGGACGGACTCTTCTCTTTCCACATCTCAATGATCCAGACATTGATAATAGTATTGAGAGCACCGGCACCCAGTCCTATGCCAATAGCACAGCCATAGAGTGAGGCCAAGTTGGGTGAGTGAGGGACAAGAGTGACAGCGATGGCCATCACAACGAGCCATACAATCCATACTATCTGTCTGTTCAGGTATTTCAACAGAAAACAAACTGAACAAAGCGGTCAACATATTAATTTCAATTAAACATGGAAAAATGATCTTTAGACTTACAAAATGATCCGACGAGAAACCCTGTTGACGTGAACGTTGTGAACATGGTCATATACTGCGGAGACGTCTGTAGTATGTCCACCATCTCTGTCAGTACAGGACCGATGGCTGTGACACTCATTGCCTTTTTCGGAAAAATTTATTTTAGCAAGATCATTTTTCATAAATTGCTATAAGTAATTACGAATGCCATGTGATTGAGGCACAGAATAGCTGTGTAGGTATATTTAGCCCAGGTCTCAATCATTTTTTTCGTTTGAATTGTTAGATGAGATTCAGTGAAAATTCAAATGAAAACTAAAAATACTTTTAGACTTTAAATGGATTTTATTTTAAAAAATGACTTTTTATCAAAAGATTTTTGACATATCATCAAACGATTTGATATCAAACAAGGAATTGAATGACAGCTAATTACAAAGTATCATAAAAACTGTGTTCAGGCAAAAAATGTTCAGATAATAGACTATTCTCTGAATGAAACACTCATTCACTGAATGAAACTCTTTTTTACACAAAAAGCACTTTTCATTGCCATTGGGTTTGAGGTCGGAGTCAAAGGAATGCGAGAAAAGAGTCATAACTTATTAAGTAATGCAAACGAAAGTCAAACTATAAGTCAAATGAAAATCCATAATATTTGCCAACAAATAGGAGAAATGCCAAAAAAGTGCACGTGTAATGGAAAACCACTTTGATCCTGTCTGAGCACATACTCACATTAACCTTGGTCAAATTATAAATAGATAGCTCAGGTATCTCCGAAATAAATCGCTCAGTCATTCTTTCAAATAATGATTTGTGTATTAAATTCTCAGAATAAAATATTATATAATAAAATATTAAATTAAACGAACTTTTTATTTAACAATAATAAACAACAAATTAATTTTGCAAGGTCATTGATCAACTCCTATCATACCTATCATATTTCATGATAAAAACCAATAATATCACAAAAACAACTATGACAATGCCCAGTGTAAGTGCTTCTACCAGGACAAATACAATAGAGTAATCCTTGATGAAAAGTCCTAGGACATAAGGTGGAGCCAAATTGAATGCACCCATGAATGTGATCAGAATAGTGCCGATCATATCAGTCATACGTATGTGTTGTCCGACAAACGCAAAGCTGGTCTGCATTACAGCCGACACCCCTATACCCATGAAAACGTTGGCCACCCATAGCATAGCCATACTGTTCCTGGCAATTACCATGCTCACAATCCCCACGATACAAATGAGGTAGTTAGCGCTCAGCATATATTTTGGTAGAACTCTGATAGCGATGAGACAACTGAGCCCACGGAACACAGTATAAGGTATCGTAAAGGCTGTTATCATATCCGCGGCCTCTGTTTCGGTCAACTTTAGGGGACTATACTGGAAGTAAGTCGGAGCGAATGTGTAGTACATACACTCTAGTATATTAAATGTAGCTATCATCACCGAGAACAATATGATTATTAGTTTGCGCCGTTGTCTCTGACGGTCGAACAGTTTGTTTTCCTTATCAATGACTTTGTTTCCAACGTTTGACTCTTCGGACAAATAGTGATATCGTTTGACAACAAACATAACAGTCATTAGTATTGGAACTGAAATCAGATAAAAATTTTTAAACATCTCTATCTCTGACCACTCCCTCTCCCAATCACTTACAGATCAGTTGAATGGCCCCTAAAATATAGAAAGGGGTCTTCAGTAGGTCTCTCCTCTCTTCTTCAAAATCCCTGTCATAACCCGTTCCCAATTCTGTTCGATTAACTGAATAAGTGTTGATTGCGGTCACATTATCAGGAGTTATGCTGTGCTCATCAATATTGTGTTTATGCCTTAAAAACGGTTTTATAATAAGCGGCGAAAGAATGGTTCCGACGCCAAACATAAGGCCCGGTATTTGAAGAACGGACGGACTCTTCTCTTTCCACATCTCAATGATCCAGACATTGATAATAGTGTTGAGAACACCGCAACCGAGTCCCGTACCGATAGCACAGCCATAGAGTGAGCCCAAGTTTGGTGAGTGAGGGACGAGTGTCAGAGTGATGGACATCAGAACAATGAATACAATCCATACTAACTGTCTGTTCATGTATTTTAGCCCAAAACAAACTGAGCAAGTTTACAATTTAGCTAAAGATTTCAATTAACCAGAGTTAATCTAGCTTACAAAATGATCCAAATAGAAATCCCAGCGAGCTGAAAGTTGTGAACAAGGTCATATTCTCTGTTTTCGTCTGAAGAATGTCCACCATTTCGGTCAGAATAGAACCGATAGCCGTTGCGCTCATTGCCTGCGAAATGAATAAAATTAATCAAGCTATTTAGCTGGCTAATTTTTAGCTCAAAATTACAAAAGCCATGTGATTGACACATAGTATCCCAGTGTAGCAATACTTGGCCCACACCTCGATCATTTTTGAACTAGGTAAAACAGAAAGGGACGGTATATGACAATGAAATGATTGTCTTTTTCAGTTAATTTTAAATTCTTTGGTAAAAACTAATTTGATTAGAAACAAATGTTCAGATTTGATTAGATTTGTTATCTAGCACGTTTTCTGAGTACCATTTCAGTTTGATTACTTAACAGCAGTTATTTAAACATAATGACAGAAAAATTAGAGACAACCAAGCTCAATGATTGATTTTAAAATACAGTATATGCATTTTATTTGATATGCTAAATATTTTAATAATTATTCAATTTTAGAACAAGTTTATTTTCTTGGATTTTTTTTGGAAGTTTGGTGTAAATGAAATTTTTAAAATTATAATCAAGGTACCTTTCTGTTGTAATAGGGATTACCTGTGATTCAAGTCTTGATATTCAAGACATCTGTCGAAAGACAGAAAATTCCTGAACATTTGTATTTTATGATAACAATAATTTTAAAATCAAATAAATTGATAAAACCTTAACCTTGCTTTATTCTTAAATCTTAATGCTCAATAATAATTAAATAAATTACATAGTTTCAATTTGACTGAAATTTTAATTCAAATGATTAACAAGTTTGATAGTATCTAGTACTCTGGCAATGTTTCTAAATTAATCATGGACATATGGGGCAAATCCTTAAGCCGTGACAATTAGTCAACTCTCGAAACTAAATCAAAACTAAAAGACTATATATTCGTTTGATTATAATTTATTTCCAACTTTTCATATTTGAGTTTATCATGTTTTAACTTAGAATAAACAGGATAACTGTGATGTCAAGGAAATGACCATGGGCCTAACTATTAAAACAAAATATTGAGATCATTATTAATTCAAATTAAATTTCAAATTAACTAACCCTTTAGTTTCGAAATCAAAGTTTCAATGTCTTTCTTATTCAAGCACATCATTATTAGCCCTGAACATTACAAGGTTCTTTGAAGTGATGTTATCAAGTGGATAGTCAGGAGGGCTTAGAATTCCATTAATCAATAATAAGACATAAATTGAATTTTATTTATATTATTGATATTTACTAACATTAAGATTATTTTGTATTCGAAATGAAAGTAAAATTTAATTGAAATAACGCAAACTTTTGTATGATGGCCTAGCCAATTTCAGGTTGACTTCTGATAATTCTTGAAGGAAAACACAGACGTTAACAGTGATTGGTCCAGTGGTTTCGATTCCAGAGAGTTCGACTTCAGTATTTTGCACAACTGATGGAATACAGTTGGATGCATTGAGTGCATCGCAAATTCGATTAACTGTCGGAGATATATCAGGTCTTGGGTCTACAAAATTGCACAGATAAGTAACTGTTGCGGCTCCGACATCCGTAGTGTTTGCAACGTTTTTGCATACACAACTAGTAGTACTGTTACAGTTAACTGATGTGGGACAGCCAGAACTAGTACCTCCACTACCTCCAGTTCCGCCACCTCCAGTTCCGGTACCACTACTTCCGCTACCAGTACCTGTTGAACCTCCAGATCCTGTTCCTGTACCGGTCGCTCCTCCTGTACCCGAACCGGTATTCCCCGCACCAGTTCCTAACCCACCTGCGAGTCCCTCCAGAGCTCCATAACCCAAACCATTTATTAACTGAGCTAAACCATAAACTGGCTGACTTTGTTGCTGCATAGGGCGCCCACCTGGTTTGCCTCCTTTGCACCCTCCTTTACAGGAAGAACCTTGAACATTTAGAAATTAATAAATATTGATATGATTGAATAAATGTTATTGTCTATTACCTTTAGAATTAACCACCTTTTTCTTCTTCTTCTTCTTCAGTATCTTCTTCAATGGCTTAAACCAACCAGGCTTTTTCCCTCTTTCAACTATTAATTCAAATGTTCATGTCAAAATTTTATTGAGCAAGACCATTTCCTTACGTGGTTGAAATGATCTCATAGCTTTGTTGTCAGAATTTTCTTCGAATAGTACTTTTAGTTTTACATTCGTATCAACATTATTGCTTGATGAATAAGCTAGATAAAATATGAAGAAAGTCATTATGATTAATTTGGAAAACTTTAACGAACCAATTGTGAAAATTGCAATAAAGATAAAATTTAAAAAATTCATTTTTTATGTTAAAAAATTTGTTAGCTACTAAATTAGTGTTCGGATAGTTTACCTTTTATATAAAATTGAAAAAAATGTTTTTAACCAATTTAATTATCCAGGAAATGTCTGGATTACCTAACATCTGAAACTCAATAAAATTTTGGAACAAAGTAATTATCTTGGTAATAAAAAATATTTATTAATTATTATGATATGTTGTCCGATAAACGCATTAGAGCTGACAGACCGACACCAATGACAACATTAGCCGTCCATAGCAATGGTTCAATCATACCACTCATACCACTGGTTTTGGCTGCACTTTAATTGCGATGAGACAACTAAGCCCTCGAAAAACAATGTAAGGTATCGTAAAAGCGGTTAATGTAATAACTAAGTAACTTAAAGACTCTTCTATTCAATAATTATATGGTTTTCTAATTAAACAAAATATTTATTCATTGAATTGAATTCATTGAATCACTTTAAATATATTTGCTTTACTACTGTAACAAAATAGAAAAATAAATGATAAGCTTAAAAGTCTATGTGTTTTCAAAAGATGGAATATTTAAGAATTACCATGCTAAATTTCCCTTCAATAGACCAATGAACTAGCATAACCTTAACATTAATATATATGATGTAAAGTGTTTATCAGAAAGCAGTTAAAACTTGTGATAAACCAAAATAATCTGAATTTTATATAATTAAACACTCGATTGACTTTTGGCCGCTTTTGAAACGACAGTCAACCGACAAATCAGTCGATAAGGAGTTAATAATCAAAAGTCCTATCAATTGGTCGTACGGTTTGTATCCACACAACATGTGTTCGCATATCGAGTGCACAGAATCTCTGCTCTGGTATTGGATTCCAATATAAATGAAAATAAAAACTAAAAAACGGTTTATTTGTATAAAACACTCGTAAGTCTCGCAATAGTTATAGCATTTGACGTGAGTTTATACGAGACGTCCCTCACGTAGTACTGGGTTCAGACAATCGCACAACCAGTCAGTCAGTCAGTGATTACATAACACTCGACTAATTGAGTTAATCCCAATCAAAACCTAATAAATTGCAGTTAGAATTTGTAATCTTGCTCAATAAGCATTACTGATCCACGTGAATCACATTCTCTAATCCTGTGCTAAAAATAAAATACCAAACACACAAATCATCCATAGAAACAACTTTTAATTTGTTTATTCATCTTTTAATTGAAATAAATATTTAGTCTAGGACATTCTTCATTGTTCTGGTCATTGTTCTTCGCTGAAAAATTATCAAAATAAGAAAGTTTAAAATTTGTTCATTTTAATTTAGATCATATGGTCACTTGTACTTTTTTCAAATCGTACTCATCGTACTTAAAAATTTGCACTTGGTCACATGAACAAGGAAAAATCCTTTGAACTAATCTTTTATAACACAAAAATATTTATTGTTGTCATAAAAAAGGTTTTAAAGTTCAGAGGAAATTGATTCAATCAATTAGTATATTTCCCAATAATCAAGATAACGTATCTCTTGGATTATCTAATGCCAAGTTCAAGTGAATTCTCGGTTTATTTCCAATTAATGCGAAGGAAAACCCAAATTCTTCGCAAAAAAGTCGTTTAATTTGTATGACATTTACAGCCCTATCATAAAAAGGCGTTAAAGAAAAATCAAAGGTTATGCAAGAAATTAATTGAGATGAGCAAAGTATCCCAACAAATATACGACCAAGAATTTTATTCATTACAATAAAATATCAAACAATAAATAATTAAACAACAAGTTTTAAATCGAATAATTTTTTAATGAGAAAATTGAGTTAGGTCAATATGCTCATTAGGTTAGTGATGTCTAAACAAGTTTTTTTGAAAAGTGTTTTCATGGTCACCTTGTCAATTATCAAAAGTTCAAGTAATTTGAACGCAAAATAAGTTCAAATAAATAAAAATCTGTTGTGAAGGCAGTCGTCTAAATGTGATGTCATTCGGAAGGAGTAATAAAAAAAATGAAAACTTTTTTTTGATATAATTCCAGAAATAAAAAGATTAGTATTTAATTGAAAAATACGATATTATACGACAATAAACAGTGAGAAAAGTGTTACCACTTTTTTAAAACTATTTCAATATTAAGTAATACGAGAATTAATACGTGAATAACGTATCGTCTGTTTTGCCAATTGTTTTGGTATTTTGTTTTGTGATTCAAATTATTTTCAAAAGTTTTCTAAATTTCTGTCTCATATTCAGTGAATAAATTCAAATTACATTTTTCATTGAATACCTGGGACTTAGTCAACTTATCCAGACCTCAGTGCTTCACTCCTGCAAATGTTCTTGCTAAAGTATTGTCTCAATAGTGATCAGATGGAGAAGGGAATCAAATATGTCTACACATTCATCATTTGCTTGATCAACATTTCGATGGTCAGTACTACTAATCAAACTTGTTCGTTTTCTTCATTATTTTAACCATGATGAATTTGATTCAGGGTATGGGACTGTCATCATTCGGGCCCTCTTTCGTGGACCTGAAGTACATAATGAACACATCGATGGAAAGAATCTCATTCTTCACCTTTTTTCTCAGCGTTGGCTACTTATTGGGGTCACTCTGTAAGTTACCTTGCTCATTTCGCTATCTTATCAAGTTAAATAAGTAGCTAAACAACCAGTAGCCGCGTTCAGAAATGTCATTCTCAAGTGTGCCATTTAAATACCAAGATTGTCAGTTATCAAGGAAAAACCAATAGTTTTTAGATAAGGGTAAGAATCCTATGATCTTGTAATCAATTACTAATGAGTTTTGACCTGAATTTCAACCTTTAGTTTATGTGATCTTTGATTATATTTTTTCCAAACAAATTATTGTTCAAATAATTAGATAAAACCGAAAAAGCTAACATTTGTTTAACCTATCAAACAATGATCAAGGTCATTTTCAAACTTCTACTGTTGTCCCATTCCAACAGAACAGCACATGTATTAAAAAAAGGGTTTCCACAACTATGACATTGAAACTAACCACAAGAAAAAAAAATTAAAACTTTAAAAAGCTATCAAATAAAGGAGATAAATATGAAGATAACTTATATCTATAACTTTTTACAGTCGGCTGTCTTTACAAATATCTGAATCGACAGATTGTGATAACAGTTTTGATAGCAATTAATGCCTTCGCGACTACGGCTACCCCTAACGCACAGTTCCTCACCTGTCTGTACGTCTGCGCCTTTCTGGTGGGTATGTGCGGCGCCGCCTGGAGTAACGCCAAAACTGTGTGGCTCATTGAACTCTGGCAGAATAAGAGCGCACCCGTCCTCCACTCTTGCAGTTTCCTCTTCGGCGTCGGCACTATTATCGGTCCTCTGGTTGATGAGTGTTACGTCACGGGTGAAGTGGACACCAGTCTCCCGGCAAACAATGCAAGCTCAATTGTGATTAATTCAACAATTGTTCAAGATCAAGTTGTTCTTGAGCTGCCAGACAGACGCGCTAAGTTAATGGTACCATTCCTTATAATTGGGTCCTTGCAATTAATTGGTAGGTGGAATTTATTATTTTGGTGATGCTGAGCTTGATGAATTATTGCATTTCTCACATGACCTAGGTGCGACACTAATGGCATTGATGTACGTAATCAAGAAGTATGTGAACCCAAATAAACTGATTGACGAAAACCAAACAAAAGAGACCAAAGATTTAGTGGAGAAGAAGCTCTTCGACAAAGAGGTGGACGACAAAGAAGAATACGAAGTGACGGATCAGAAGAAGACAAACAAAAACTACAGACGTTTCCTATTAATCGGTTTTGTGTCGACGTTTTTAGCCTTTCAAATGTCGTCGGAAGTGATTTACATGCAATTCAGTGCCACTTATTTCCAATACATTCCTCTGAAGCTGTCGGCAAAGATGTCGGCCATTTTGATGTCGTCAATGGGGATGACATTCACTCTGGGTCGGGGAGTGACAGCTTTAGTGTCACTAAAACTCAGACCACAAAAGATAATATGCATTCACTTAATGATAGTATTCTTGGCGTTATTCCTCCTCTACTGCGGCCAGAGTTCGCTGGCGATGGTATGGACCGGTGCTGTCATTATGTCGTATGGGTTGTCGCCCATCATATGCAGTACTTATTGCTTTCTGGCCCAGTATTTGGACGTAAAGAATAGGATCGGGACAGTCCTCCTCTTCTCAGCCGAATCTCTTAATCTATTCGTTCCCTTAATTTTGGGTAATTTTATTGAAAGATATCCCCAAATATTTCTCTGCGTTTTGTTTATCAATATTCTGTTCAGTTGTCTTGTCTTCTCAATGATCCTGGTCATTGTCAAACGGGCTGAGAATAAAGCTATAATGCCTGTTATCTATCAATAATTTATCTAGTTTAATTTGTAATTTATTTTATTCATTAAGAAATTTTGAAAATTTATTTATTTGTTTTGCTTTTCAATTCATTTTGTATTTCATTTTTAATTTAATTTTTTTATGAATTTATTGATAAATAAAATTCAAAGTATTCCTATAACAAATGTTCTCTATCAACCTCATGATCAAGCTTATTTCCTCAATAAACTTGAGTACTTTTATTTAACTTTTCGATTAAATTATATTTAAATATCAAAAGCAAAACAATTATATACATAACAAAACTGAGGGAAAGGGTTGTCATCGCGTAGAAAATAAAGCTTATGGAGTATTTCTCAATGAAAATACCTAGCAAATAGGGCGGCAACATGGTAGCTAATGAGCATGATAACATCAGGATCGCACCCAAGCTATCATTCAATTCAATATATTGGGAAAAGAGTGAATAAATCGTAGGAAACACTGCCGAGAGGCCGATACCAATGACAACGTTAGCCACCCATACCATAGTTGAAGAGCTCCGGGCGAACACCAGACACACCAAACCGATTGCTATTATCAAGTAATGAGTGGATATCATCTGCTTTGGTGTCAGTTTCACAGCGATTGCTATACAAAGCAGACGGAAGGCTGTGTATGAAGTGCTAAACGCTATGATAGCGTCCGCCGATTCAGTGGTGGATAGCTTTAGGGGTGAGTATTGGTAGTATGTGTCGAAGTATGTGAGGAATGCATTCTCGTGGGCAGCATATGAGGCCAACATCGCTGTAAAGACAGCGATAGCGAAAATCCGGACTTTTTTTGTTTGTTTTTCGAATAGTTTTACTTCTTTTTCAGAATTCTGGGTATTTTCAGAGCAATTATCGTTTGGATCGGTTTTCAAGCCCTGAGTGTCTGGAAAAGATATTTTGTAGCGTTTAACCAAGAACATACCACCAAAACAAAATGAGACTAGGTAAAATAATTATAACCAAGGTTAATTTTAATTTAATAAAAGTTTAAATATTTTAAGCACTGATTAATGACTTACAAAATATTTGAATGAAACCCATTATAAGAAAAGGTGTCAGCAATTGATGTCTGCGTTTGCTCTCGAAGTATGGATCATACGATTCAGTAGTGGTTGAGGTTGTGCTCAACAAATCAGTAGAATTCAGTTGAGTCTGATTTTTGTTAATTAGATACGGCTTCAGAATAATTGGGGACAGAATAGTGCCGATGCCAAATGTGAAGCCAGGGATCTGTAGGATTGGCGCACAGTTGTATCGCCAGATCTCTGTCAGCCATACATTGATAACAGTGTTGACAACACCGGAACCCATACCCAAGAATGTGGCCAATAGGAAGAGTAGAACCAGATTTGGTGAATAGGGTAACAGACCGATGGACAGACTCATAAGAGTGGTGGCCGCCGTCACAGCCAATTGTCTGTTCACGTATTTGAAAGAAAAGGCAGACATTGAACCCAATTGGACGCCAATGGCCACGAAAGTCGAGAACAGAGCTATTGACGCCATCGGAACATCGAGTATATCCTTCATCTCTACCAAAACCGGGGACATTGCGGTCAGACATATTCCCTGTTCAGTATTATCAAAATAAGCAAAATAAAATAAGCTAGGTTATTCTGCAAAACTACCAGTGCAATGTGATTGAGGCACAGAATAATAGTGTAAACATATTTATCCCAATTTTCCGATAATATAATACGAAATGAAAACATTTTTGTTATTAATTAAAAGTTTTCGTTAAAAACATTTAAATCGTAATTCATATGAAAATATCGATTGAAAACTATTACAGGAATTCAATGAATGAAAACAATTTTTCTTTCATTTGAATCAACAGTTTATATATTGTTTCAAATTTTTGTTTTTTGATTACCTGAATAGAACAAAAAAAACTTATCTATCAAATAGCAAAAAATAAAAGATAAACTTTATTCATATCAATAAATCAAGGTAGATTAAACTAACAATGAACTATTTTCAGGCGTTTATCAACATTTATCTATTTCAACAAATTTTGTTTATCTCAAATTCAGATTCTGATTGTCTATTAGTAATAGACCATTACCTACTCATTAATCTTCATTAAAATGACCCTGCTCCAGTAACATTTCAAGTAATCACATGCAATTTCACATTTAATTGCCTCAATTCAATAAAATGACCGTGATAAATATTTTATTTATTCAACTTTCTTTTGAAAAGAAAATATACCGAGAAATTGAAAGATTTTTCAAAAAGACCAAGATGGATCGATAGCAAGCGGCTAATTCCTGTTATTGTCAGAAAACTTATTATTAAATATTAAGTGGAGCATTGATCACATGAAGCTTCAATTGACAGTCTGTCAATTTCTCATAATTTGACATAGGTGATCTAAATAATAACAGGATTCAAGAAATAATTTTAAAAAATCAATAATTAGAAAAACAAAATTGTTTTTAGTTATAGTTATTACAGTTTATAGAAGTTCACGGTTCCATAGCGGAAGAAATACTAGTAACTAGTTGCTATAACATTAATCACAAGACATTTTAAGTTTTGAGTATTTTCTAACTAACACCAAGATGAGTCAATTCCATTGGAACCGGTTTTTCAAGGAAACTGTAATTCCAATAAACCAAGCTAGTGTTTGCACAGGAAACACAACTGGCGAAATCAGCATTTATTACCTTTCTTTTATCAAGGTAAAAACTATTAATCAAAATATAATGAATAATCATGATGAATGGTAAGGATGCATTCATTTATTTCTCATGGGAAACGGCGCTCTGGTGGTACTTAATGTGTAATCTCAGGCTAGTTGTCCACTCTCAACGCCTCAATGCAAACGCTCTTGACCAGGTAACCTTGCCAATTAAGTTCAATTTTTAATTTGTCCAAAGTTGGAGAAAGGTATTTCACTTCAGAACATCCGGATGAGGGAAGACATCAAATGGCTCAGAGGTGTAGAATACCTGCCGAAAGACTTGAATCACAAGTTCACCATGCTAACATCGATGAGATTTCATCAAGATCAGACTTACTTCAAGTTTTTATCAAGCTTCTCAAATGAAGTTATTGGGAATCAATTAGGTCAAACAAAAATTAAATTATTTTGTAAATTTTCAAGGTTTGGGCACTAATCTTACTCGCAACAATATCGGTCTCAATTGCTTGGGGATTTTACCTAGAGCATAATCACGACAGAATCTTAAGCTTCACGGATATTACTGCGCCTCTGTTTCGCCAAGATATTTTTAGACTGAAAAAAGTAATATTAATCAACAATCATAAAATGGGGAAAATAGCAAATACTGGCTTGCTCATTTTGATGTCAACGTGGTTATTGAATTGTGTTCTGATCTCAGAAACTTTTTCTCAGAAAATAATGACCGGATTATTTAAAACCAAAGCCTATCCCGTGATTGAAACAATTGAAGACTTGGTAAACAACGAGAACATACTTGTCTTCACCGGCAAAGGCTTTAATCAAAACTCACTCATTTGGTTCAACAAAACTAATCCAGAAATTTATATAAAGCTCAGGGATAAAGTCAAGAAGGACACTGAGTATTTCAAAGATATAGAACTTGTTCTTGGTAATGAATTAAGCAAAGAAAGTTGGATCAAAAGCGTCAGCGACGGACAGATAGTTTATTTGCAATACGAAGGCTTTACGCAGAATATGAGGCATACATATGGGGGTCGGTATCCAAACCTATACCTATCGGAGAACAAGTATTGTTACGAACCGCAGGCACTGGTCGTCGGACGTAAACACATCTACTCAAAGAAAATTCTTGCCTTGTAACTGTTCTAAAAATAAGCAAGATATTTTTCAATTAATTTGAATTATTTGACCAGGTTCAGAATAGCGTTTGAGAATGGGTTGTACATACACCAGAAAATGCAAACTGACATGGTATTTTTACATACGTTCGACACCAGACGGGAAAATAGAAAGTTTAGCTTGGAAATGGAAGATACACTCAGGCTCAGTCATGTTTTAACAGGGTCTGTTTTAGTTTTGGTAGTATTCCTGCCATTTACATTGATATTATTTTTGCTCGAGCTATGTCACAAAATTCCAGTAATTGATTATGGATTCGATAATAAACCAAGATTGTTCACGAAATGTAGAGTTTTTCAAGTTGAAAGAATTCAAATTATCAAGATGTGAATTGGCATTTCTAAAGATTATTAAAATTTTTATTTTTATTTTTTAATCAAATCAATTGAATAGTGATTCCATGAATAAGTCTAATTATATTATTTTTATCAAAACAATCTTGAATAACATTAAAGTTGCTATGATACAAAGAAATATATCTGTTCAGATTCATCAATTATGAAAAATGTAAACATGTCAAATTTGGAAAGTCCTTAAAGATTAATTATCTTGATCAATAAACTTTATTTATAAATAACGCAAATCAAGAACCAAACGTCATTCCCATTGAGTTCTCAGTTGTTTTGGTGAAAATGTTGAAAATAAGAGATATTTTCAGAAAATTTATAATTTTATTAAAATTCAAACGATTATTGAATTTTCAAATAATAATTATCGCGAAACAAAAGCTTATGAAATGTGTGAAAATAAGAACAAAAACAGTTCACCCTATTAAAGACCAAGTTCAGGATTTCAAGGGAGAAACAGAGGACTGGGAGGAAGGCATCCGACGAATAGAAGAATTCAATCGAAAATACTTTGTTTTGGTTTCAAACAATTTCAACGACTATTCGAATGGCATTTTCAGTAAAAAGCGTTCAACAGTTCAGTCGATAATGATTTTCACAGAAATACTTCTTATGATCCGGTTCTTAATCTTGGCACTCACCGACAATTACCAAGCTAACAATCTTCTAATTGACATTGGTCAGCTATTCATCAAGTCAGATGTGTTTAATTTTCAATTTAGCATGGCAATATTTATCGTATTTAGTTGTAATCTTGTACAGAAACAATTCGAGAGACAAGGTAAATTCTTCGCATTGGACATTTTAAATCAATACAAAAACAAGCGGGAAAATTATGCACTAGTAGAAGATAGCCGCAGAATTTTCAACAAGACAATAATAAGACTTAGCAAGTTAATGTTTCCATCATTTATATCCTTATCCATTATGGTTAACTCATTGATGATTATAACGAATGTCATTTCATATAAGAATTCTGAGTGCGTTTCGATAGTAACTCTGGTTTTTTGGCTGACCTGCACCCAATTTTGGCTTTATCAAGGTTTTGCATTGATAATCGGATGCTCCGTTATCTGGTATCTGAGCTCTCTATACATTAGACTTCAATTCAAGGACGTGAATGAAGAAATGAAAATAGGGTTCACCAGGAATGACAAAAAACTATTGATTGATAGTATAACAAAACACAACTCAATAACTGTTTCACTGACAAAGTTAAATGAAATGTACAATATAATCGTGTTCATTGTTTATCACGTTTGTTTTGTTTACTTTAATGTTTTATTTTATATCGTCACCAATAGCTCTTTCAACATCTACTTCAGAGTGGCCCGTGGGCTTGCATTGGTAATTCTATTGTTCATTTTATTCAGTCTGAGCTATTCCTGCTCGAAACTGACTAAGAGTGCGCACCAGAGTCGTAAATATGTTCAAGATTTTCTGGTCAAGAAAAAATTTGACCTTGCTACAAAACTAAAGCTCCAAACCTTTATCGAGAGATTAGATAGTCGTCAGATAGCCTTTTATTGCAGTGATTTCTTTGCTCTGAATAACTATGAATTTTTCAAATACATAACTGCTATTGTCATCAATCATTTTCTTATCATCGAAATGATTGAACATTTATGATCAAGAACTACAACAGGTAAATATTGATAATGTTTTAGTTCAGACAAAATGTTCAGAATCTTTTTGGATCGATATTTGACCAAAGAATAGGATATCAATAGCGAAAGTGTTATCAAACTTATCGATAACTTGATTAAAATCATAAGAAAGTAGTGTTTAATAAATCGTGTCTTGCCATTTACCTTGATATTATTTTTGCTCGAGCTGTGCCACAAAATCCCGGTAATTCGTTATGGATTCAAAAATAAACCAAGATTGTTCACGATGTGTAGAGTTTTTGTAGCTGAAAGAATTCAAATCATCAAGATGTGAATTGGCATTTCTGAAGATTAATAAAATTTATATTTTAATTTTTTAATCAAATCAATTGAATATCGTGATTCCATGAACAAGTATAATTACACAATTTTTATCAAAACAATTTTGAATAACAATAAAGTTGCTATGATACAAAGAAATATATCTGTTCAGATTCATCAATTATGAAAAATGTAAACATGTCAAATTTGGAAAGTCCTTAAAGATTAATTATCTTGATCAATAAACTTTATTTATAAATAACGCAAATCAAGAACCAAACGTCATTCCCATTGAGTTCTCAGTTGTTTTGGTGAAAATGTTGAAAATAAGAGATATTTTCAGAAAATTTATAATTTTATTAAAATTCAAACGATTATTGAATTTTCAAATAATAATTATCGCGAAACAAAAGCTTATGAAATGTGTGAAAATAAGGTCAAGAACAGTTCAGCCTATTGAAGACCAAGTTCAGGATTTCAACGAAAAAACAGAGGACTGGGAGGAAGGCATTCGACGAATTGAAGACTTTAATCGGAAATACTTTGTTTTGGTTTCAAACAATTTCGACGACTATTCGAATGGCATTTTCAGTAAAAAGCGTTCAACTGTTCAGTCGATAATGATTTTCACAGAAATACTTCTTGCGATTCGATTCGTAATCTTGGCATTCACCGACAATTACCAAGTTAACAATCTTCTAATTGACATAGGTCAATTATCCATCAAGTCAGACGTGTTTAATTTTCAATTTAGCATAGCTATATTTATCGTATTCAATATGAATCTTGTACAGAAACAATTCGAGAGACAAGGTAAATTCTTTGCACTCGAAATTTTAAATCAATACAAAAACAATCGGAAAAATTATGTACTAGTCGAGGAAAGCCGCAAAATTTTTAACAATACAATAATTAGACTTAGCAAGTTAATGTTTCCATCATATTTATTCTTTTCAATAATGATTAATCTATTAATGATAATAACACACATCAAATCATATAAGAATTCTGAGTCCATTTCGATAGTAGCTCTGATTTTTTGGCTGACCTGCACTCAATTTTGGCTCTATCAAGGTGCTGCCCTGGTGATCGGATGCGCAGTTATCTGGTATCTGAGCTTATTATACATTAGACTTCAATTCAAAGATGTGAACCAAGAAATTAAAACAGCGATCGCCAGGAGTGACACAAAACTATTTGTCTATAGTATAACAAAACACAACTCAACAACTGTTTCTATAACAAAGTTGAATGAGATGTACAAGATAATCGTGTTCATTCTTTATTACGTTTGTTTTGTTTACTTGAACATTTTATTTCACATCATCACCAATAGCTCTTACAACATCTACTTCAGAATTTCCCGTGTGATTACATTCACTCTTGTCTTGTTCATTTTATTCGGTCTGAGCTATTCCTGTTCGAAACTGACTAAGTGTGCGCACCAGAGTCGTAAATATGTGCAAGATTTTCTGGTCAAGCAAAAATTTGACCTTGCTTTAAAACTTAAGCTCCAGACCTTCATCGAGAGATTAGATGGCCGTCAGATTGCCTTCTATTGCAGTGATTTCTTTTCTCTGAATAACTATGAATTTTTCAAATACATAACTGCTATTGTCATCAATCATTTTCTTATCATCGAAATGGTTGAACATTTATAATCAAGAACTATAACAAGTAAATATTTTATAAGATTATGTAATTTATAATAAAAATTAAATAATTACCTTGTTTTATTATTTTAAAAAGAACCAGCAAAACTCTCAAGCAATAACTTATTTCAACTATCACTTTGAATTATCAAAGTTGAAAAATCGACAAAACCTAGAATTATCCTGCAGAAACAGTTGCACACTTTTATCCAGCACATCTAGTTCAATAGTTAATTGATCATCATCATGATAGTTTTGCCATTTTTTTAGTTCAGTTTGAATTTTACCAGGAATTGATTTTTTCATAACAATCAGACTTTGAGTCCAAACGAAGTACAGACCCGTTATTATTAGGAAAATTGTGCAGAAAATCGACATCAAATAATTTTGTTTCAGGTAAAACATCAAAATAATAGCAGTGTTCAAGCACAAAATACTTGAGCATATCACAAAAATGAACATGTTTAGAAAATTGATATTCTTTGTCATCAAAGTCTGGAAATGGATGAACTGGTGGATAGAATGTTGAGCACTAATCACCTCATCCTTTGTAGGTATGAAATTCATGTAACTATTCTTATCTATCAGATATTCAAGAAACTTTTCAAGAATCTGATAGTACCTAGCACGTAATTCATACGAGATGAACTGGACAGCTACAAACCATCCGACCCAATGGAAACCGGAAAAAATGAACCGGTGTTTAAACTCCAATCCTTCGACGACAACCATTTTGAAGATTTCGTCCATTGAGTTGTCTTTACTCAGGATATAAATCGTTAAAAACATTTGAAAACAGTATATAATTGTAGCGAAATATTCAGCCTTTGATTTGTAATCGTTTTGATAATGTTTTAGTTCAGACAAAAGGTTCAGAATCTTTTTGGATCGATATTTGACCAAAGAGTAGGATATCAATAGCGAAAGTGTTATCAAACTTATCGATAACTTGATTAAAATCATAAGAAAGTTGTGTTTAATAAATAGAGTCAAAGGAATGTGAATTAAAAACGCCGTCAAAACACTGAACGTAATGCCACTGAAAAATTTATTCAAGAAATTGTCATCACTTTTCAAACCAAACATAACAAGCATATATTCAAACATCTTCTGCAAGATATAAATCAGTACGAATACTATGTTATCCACTCAGAATGTGGAGCTTAAATGAATTATTCGGATGAGTTTAACATTTATATACCACTCTTTTTTGCTTTCCACTTAAATTATCAAGTTACATTCAACTACCATTTATGCTAAGCTAAGGATTTATTGAACCTGAAAATTGATATAAAAGATGTTTAGAATTCATTACTCTTATTACTTTCCCATCTATAAATAATTTGTTTTCAATTAAAGTCTTTCAGAGTTTCTATAAAATGTATTAATAGAATTATAGATGCATAATAATTGGATGAAACTTGCCTGGGTTTGTCTTGATTCATGAGCTAACAAAGATGTCTAAAGAAATCCGCAAAAAGAACTTTTATTCGATTAAATCCAATTAATAGCAATTGAATTGATATTGAAATTTAATACATGTTTTTCAACATTATATTATACGAGAAGAAAATGAATGACCCGGAATATTGAGTTTAACGATTCAATTGAAGCAATTCAATCAAGCATGATAATTGTATTTGGAATCTGCTGAGAGCTCACAATCAATGTTATTAGTAATTTATTTGAGTTAATTGAAATGTTGAGCTCATTTTTTCTTCTAATTTCTATTGAAAAGGTGAACGCTCTTCTCCAGTACTTACAATTGTACTAGTATACATAAAGCGCTATTATACCAAAAGTACTGCATCAAAATCTAGATTAAAATCTCTATTAAAAAAAGAATGGTTATAATATTTTTTATCATTAATAAATGAAGCCAGGTAAATTAACACGGCTAATAAAAAACTTGGAAATGGAATGTTGTTCTAACAAATTCAAAGTAGATGTGCTAGCTCAATACAGATCATAAATAGATATTTCAACGATTTTCAAGAAATAGATTGCAGTCACGATAACAATCTGTCAAAACAAATAAATCATAATTCAAATAAACAAGTAAAAACTTAATTATCGATTTACTTGATAAACGATATTTTCATTAATGATGAATAGAGTGCCGCAATAGAAACCAATATCTTGTTTACCGATCCGTTCGATAAATACTGAAATCTATTGATTTTTATCAACAAAATAAGACTAACAAGATCGAATTAAATAAATTACAGGAGTAATTACCTTAAGTCTCAACCTGATAGGTATGGTCCCATTCTTAGAGTACTTTATATACAAATTATTCAACAATTTATAGCCATCGAAAGCCTTTCTGGTTATCATTGAATTGGTCTTAATATAGAAAAGGAAGAATGACATAAAGACCATGGCCAAATAGTAGAACAGGATCCTAAGCATCCAATTCATCGTTCCAAAAATGGCAACGAAAAAGAGCAGGATATTGACGATACACAACATCGCGATCATAATTAACGAAACTTTCGACCAATACTTTCGATTGTATTCATAGATCTCTTTGTAAATTGAGTCCAGACTTCGGATCAAAGTTAAAGTGACGACAAGATTCCTATCGTCTCTTCGCTCACACTTTTGTTTGATCTCTTTGTTGAGTCGCTTGAGTTTGGCCTTCAGGTAGAAACAGGTGATCGAAAAGTAGAGCACCTGATAGGCATAGATGTTGACCCCGTAGTAGACAGTAATCGTCATTATTGTACTCCAGGGTATACCAAATAGTAGTAATTCGTATAATTGGTAATTGAAAACAAGGGGTCCTATGCCCACAATGAAGGTTAGCCCTGAGAAACAACAAAATATTTATTCTCTCAACGTTTGACCAAAATAATCAAGTTAACTTTTCAACTAAAGAATAAACTTTAAACTGATAATAAATTTTTAGTTTTTGAAATGAAACAAATAATTTCTGAAAATTATTAGAAAAATTCAAACCTATAATCGACATCATAAAAGGCTGAACGAGAAAGATTCCGATCCTCATTATTTTAACCATGGTGTACACGTCATTCTCATCGGTCAGCCCTATTTCAGACGGAGAACACTGGCCGGCGATCATCGAGAAGGGCTTCAAATAGTTTGGCCACTCCCCTCTCTGGTAGTCCCTTATTTGAATGATCTGGCTCAGAATTATTATCAAGAACAAAAACACAAGAGCTGGGTTCAGGTGAAACCTAATGCCCAAAATGTAGGTGAAGTCGGCTATATATGTGTGAAGTCGTTCCCATTTCTTGGGTATGAATATCGAGGAAATCCATTTGAATTCGAGTAAAAACATGAGAAATAATATGAGAAATGGATTGTAATATGACTTCCTGTCCTTCTGTCCGAACTTGAAGAGGGAAAGACCCACTTCGTAGAAGTGATTCCCCGCCGACGGTATCTGTTTCTCCTTATCCAAGAGGAGATTAGGGTCGAACCCAAGGAGTTTTCTCTTGTTAAGACCCCCATTGTGGTGTACTTTTCTCAGGTTTAAAACATTCTTACCCTCCTCACTCTTGTCTAGCTCAATTATTCGCTTCAATTTCGTGGAGTTATATAAAGTCATTCAGATTTGATCTGAGTCTCAAATGAATGTTTGAATCAAAACTGAAATTAATTCAAAATATTTCAATACATTTAAAATAGTTTCGACATTTGACCATGAAAACAGAGTCTGGAAAATTTTTGAAAGACATTTAGTTAATGATCTTGCTAATTTTAAATGACTTTTAAAAAATATTCAAAATATTTTATGAAAATTCAAGCTTGGATTTTGCATAGAAATTAACTTTTAATCAATAAAATACATTAATCATTTTCATTCTTACGAAAATTGACCTTGACATTTATATTCATCAAGATTAGAACCTATAAGAAATAGATTAGAAATTTTCAAATAAAACAGAATGTGTTTATTAAGTTACACAAACTTGGTATTTAAAACAACAAATATTTATAGTAAAACACTTTGCAACGAATTCACAATAATTTCAAGTTTGCCAATATTATCAATATTATCAAGATTACTTATAAGTTTGAATAAGGATTACAGAATAGGAAAGGATTAATGTCATGCAAGAGAGGAATGTGTTTGTGTTGACAGAGAATAAGTTATATGCAGTGAATGTCATCTCATTTTTCATATCATTCATATGATTGAGAATCACTCGAATATACATTAGATTTGATTCGTTTTCTACAGAATATTCTGTAAATGTTTTGTTCAGTTTATATACAAATTCACTATAAGTTCGAGAAATCATATCCGAGACCAAACATAATATCAATAGTACTGATAGTGACTCCAAAAGGGCGGACACAGTGATACCTATGCTCTCTGTGTCCACAGCTATAACACAGAGGAATGATATGCAGTTCAAAGTATTGAACGCCAGTGCTATTGCATTGTAGACCGATATCAGGCTATCAGTCCTTTTGATTGAATGACTCAAATGTGTTATAAAAAGATAAGTTGTCTTCAAATCAAAGGTATTAATTGTCAGACATTTTGACATTTCAGTCAATTTTCTGCTAACAATACTACTCTGGTATGCGATCAGAGATAAAATGGTTAACTGGGTATTAAACAAAAGGAAGAATGAGCTGGTAAACTGAATGTGCAAGGCAATAGAATTTTGAACTTTTTCAAATTCATAGTGTGACACAAAGTGAAACACATTGAAAGCACAGGCGTAGGAAAATTGGATCAGAGCTATAAATAGTCCAATCCTTTTCTCATCTTTTGTGGAAATGGCGACCATTTGGTGACAGTCTTTGACTGACTGAAGGATTTTCTCTCCTCTGACCATAAGATAGACAAAAATGATAAAACTCTGAGAGGAATAACTTAAGGATCGGATATCGTTGAGGACATCGATGAGACTGTTCTTTGATTTCGGGCTCTCATTCAGATCAGTTGCATTGAGACCAAGGGTAGAATTATTACTCTGCGCTAACCATTCGTAATTCATGACAAAATGCCAGCCAATTTGGGCCAAGAGCAATAAGTTCCAGATAATCAAAATTAACTTGGTGGTAAATTGAAATTTTCCATCCAAACAGGCACCAAGATAAGTGTTTCCGGTTATTCTGTGATAATTGACTAAGTATTTTAAACCTGTCAATTTATTACTGTTTCTTCTCATTTTTGGATTGAACTGCGTAGTTATTGTAAACATGGTCAAATAGAGATTGAGAAAATAGAAATTTAATAAACCGGATTGAATTTCTTGTTTGCAAATCCCAAGGATCAAAATTTCTATAGAAAATAAATGTTATGTTTATTTCACTTCAGATAACTATAGAAACAACTTTTTAAGTGAACCAAACAATTAATTAGAAATTCAAATCATGAACTTTGAAAATGACCATTTTATTACATGTTATGTTAAATTATATTAACATGGTATATTAACAAGATGATTCGGTAAATAATTACTAATAGAATAATACTTTTATTAATGTGTTGACAACAAATTCAAATTTTATTGATTGAAAATATTTCCGTAAATAACATTTTAATCGGAAAAAAATAAAACTTGATAAAACAACCAAGCTTTCTCAATAGGTCTGAATCAAGATAACAGAATAGGTCAGAATAAATGTCATACACGTGAGGAATGTGTTTGTATTGAGGAAAAAGAGGTTAAGAGCAGTGAATCCCATCTCATGTTTGATATCATTCATATGATTCAGAATAAGTCGAATATACATTAGATTTGAGGCGTTTTCTACAGAATATTCTGCAAATGTTTTGTTCAATTCATATACAAATTGACTGTAAGTCCGGGGAATTATATCCGATATCAAACACATTAACATTATAATGAAAAGCGACTCCAAAAGGGTTGTCACGTCATTGATAGTTTTCACCTCTTCCAGTTTTCCCACAGCAATAACACAAGTGAGCGAGATACATTTCAGAGAAGCTTGATAAAGCTATCGCGTTGTAAAGAGAAATGTGCTTGTCAGTATTTCTAACTGAACTGTTCAGACGATTAACGAAAAGGTAAATCTTTTTCAGATTTGTTTTAACCGAAAAATTATTGGAAATAGTGTTTAGTTTCTTATAAACTATAAGACTTTGAAAAGCAATCAAAGAAAGTATAGTTATTTGTGTGTTTGACATTATGAAGTATGTCATGGTCGGTTTTATATGCCCGATCCATCCTTGGCCTTCTGGTCCTGGTCCTGGTCCTGGTCCTGGTGAGGAACGTCTATGAGAATGATGATTGTCTTCCAAATATTGGTGAACCGAGAAGTGAATGATATTGAAGGCGAAGGCATATAGAAAGTGAACGACAGCTATAGACAAACCGATGATCTTCTCATCTCTGATCCCAATTCTCACCAATTGATGACATTCTTTGACGGATTCAAGCAATTGATTTCCTCTCAACAGAAGGTAAACACATATGAAGAGTGTCTGCAAAGTGTGACATATTTCTCGAATGTCGTTCAGTATATTCAACAAAAATCTATCAGATTTTTGTTTAGATGTCTCGTTCTGAGAAATGGGGGGCATTATTGGTGGCTCATCCATAGCATCGTCTGGCGGAGGATCCGGTGGTGGGCCCCCATGTGGTTCGTGTGTTATAGTGTGGCGAAACTCGTCGTATGTGTTGAACAGAACGAAGCCCAGAAGAACCAGATTCCAGATAAGCAAGATCGTCTTCCTTGTGAATGTAGGCTTTCCATCAAAGCTTGTTCGAAAGTATGTGTTACCTGTTAAACGGTGATAGTTAACAATATAATTTAACCCGTTATATGGATGGATCGAAAACATTGTTTGTAACTTGGTTGAAATTATTAAAATAACTAGACTTTGACTAGAATGAAATGATATCGACAAGTGAGTTTGTTATTTATTGACACATAGTTCGTGCTATCTGGTTCACTTATCACGCAAACTTTGCTTTTCAAAATAAACAAGGTTATTTACAATTGATAATTTATTTTCTTGATAAGAGTTTTTCAGAAGAAAATAGTAATTATTTTCAAATATCTATAGAAACAATGAAAATGAAAATGAATGAAAACAAAGAATTTGATAGATCATTTAACTCATGATCGTAATTGAATTTTTATCTAGCAAATTAATTCAGGAAGCTCATCAAATATTCAAGAAAATTCAGCGAAACAAAAATAACATTTTAAACGACAATTCGATGGATAAAATATTCAAAATTTCACAAATCAATAGATTGAGTAATAAAAGTGAAAAACAATGACCACGTTCATTGATCATTATTTTCCTTTGGGCATAAAACAGCATAAATTTGATTAAAAGTATTACTCGTGTCAACAAAATAAGGATTAATTTATTATATAAAAAGTGAATCATTAGAATATACATTAAATTTAATTCGTTTTCTACAGAATATTCTGTAAATGTTTTGTTCAGTTTATATACAAATCCGGTTAAAGTGCTGGGAATGATATTTTTGAATTCAAACTTGATCAATCGTAAACCTTCAATTTTTAATTAATATTAAAAAAGGAGCAAATAAAAAACATTAAATATTTATTTATCATAATAAATATAAGATTCAATCAAGTGATGTGTTAGTCGATTTTTATCTTGCAAAATAAAATGTTATGTTTGATTGATTAATAAAATCTTAAAAAAAGTTATTCTCATAAATTACTTTTTGAACCTGGATATTTGAGTATTTTATTTAATGAATTCAAGTAAAATGTTAATGAAAAGTGGCTTATCGTACCTGATCAATTATCACAGAGTGACCGGGAACATTTGTCTCCTATATGAAATAAACCAGAAATGTTCGATTTGGAAGAAAGTGCTATTCATAACCTGGAACATATTTTTTACTATGTTAATTCTCTACAATATATCTATGATTTTCCTGGACACTACAATCAAGCAACTTCTTGATAGTGAACAAGAAGTCAATACCTCATCCAAACGTAATCTCTTATTAGTCATCAATAATATGGGGTTCTTTGGCTACGGTTTTCAGTCACTGATATCTATCGTATTTTTGATTATAAAAGGAAATCGATTGCTCGATCATTTGGAAAAAAGTAACCAAGATTATATCAATCTGAAGATTGAGCGAAGAATTGGCTTAACTCTGTTTGTCGTCCAGTTTTTATATGCCTTCTCTTCAGAATTATTTGTTTATTTGATGGAAAGCATCAATAGATCTAAGAATCCATTTAAAAACATTCCAAAATTGATCAGGGATGTTTCCAGATATTCTCTGATATTCAACACCCAGTTGACTATACTCTCACTGATTGCATACAAGAGTCTAATCATTTCAAATGAATTCAAATGTTTTACGAAAAACAATTTTAAGTCACGAATAGATTTAAAACAAATTTATACTTTTGTTACAAATACCCACAAAAGTATTAAGGCTTTTGATAAACTAATCAATGGTTATATTTTCATAACAATTATTATACAAACTTCTAGTTGTCTATCAATCAGTTCTCTAGTAATAAATCCCAGCAAATATTTAGTCTTAGGCTCTGCAGCACTACTGGAAAGTATGGCATTTCTATTGGCTTTGTGTCTGATCTGCGACAGAGTTTCTAAAAGTTATGCTGAATTCCTGGATAAGTTGAACTATAAGTTATTGGGTGTTAATTGCAAACCTGAAAATTGTTGTGAATATAATCTATTCATCAATAGATTAGTTGAATTAAAACCTGAGATGTGTTTCACTGCATGTAATCTATACGTCATAAATACCAAGACATTCATATCATGTATTTTATTTTGTTTGTCATATATTGTGATCATAATCCAGACAAATGTTTAAAGAATATCTAGAAAGTAATCTTGCATAACTTAACATTGTAGATATAATTCAGTATTGATTATAATCGTTGTATATACTCTTTTTTGAAAATTTCAATCAATTTACCTTTTTATAAATTCAATTCAATAAACAAAAATTAAACCAAGATTTCTATGGAAACTAAAAATGAATTAAAGAAAATATTTGAATAAAAATTCCATTAATATTAAGTGCAAAAAGTTTTCATTTTAATCAAAAAAATTGATAGAAAAAAATTTGATCAAGGAATATTTCTCGGATATACCGATTATAATGTTGTTAAAAATGGTAGCTACCGATAAAATTGGTCTGAAGTACCTTGTTAATTATCATCGTATGACTGGAAACACATATTTTCTCAATGAATTATCAATGAAAAAGTTTAATTTTAAAACACTGATCTTGGTCATCTACAACCTAATCATATTAAGTATCTATTTATTCGGTATTTACACTGTATTTGCTCAGGATAAGACAACAGTAACATTTTATCATGGTGAGAACGTTAGTAATCCTGCAAAACGTAATATACTTTTAATCGTTAATAATATGGGTTTCGGTGGGTTCAGTGTTTTGACACTTTTTTCATCGATTTTCCTTATTTTCAAAGGAAATCAAATTCTTAATCATTTAAAACGAGACTCATATCGAAATGTTTCGGATAAGTTTGAAAAGAGAGTCGCTTTGATTATAATTTTCATACAATTCATGATTTCTTTTTCTATTGAAACAATTTTTTCCACGATTACTAATTGGAATACCTTCGGGTTGAGCTCAGCCTTCAATGATTTATTTAAACTCATTATAGATATCATACGTTTTTCTCTCGCAATGAACTCACAGCTAATGATTGTATCTCTTATTGCATACAAGAGTTATCTGGTTTCAAATGATTTGACAAACTTTGAAATCAATTTAAAATCAAAGAAAAATCTAAAACTTATGTTTGAATTCATACAAAACAAACAAAAATCTGTTAAATATTTCGATAAAATAATAACTAATTGTATTTTAGTTACAGTTGTTATAACTTCTCTCAATTGTCTTTCATTGAGTAATTTAGCCATAAATCCAAAGGAGTTCCTGATCTTAACTGTCTGTATATTGATAGAGAGCTTAACAATCCTATGGACGCTGTGCTATGTCTGCGATATTATACCAAAAAGTTTCAGAGAATTCATTCATAAACTTAACGATCAATTTCTGGAAATGTATTCAAATTCTTCTGAATTCAGTGAATATTGTCTTATAATTAATAGAATCAAAGAAATGAAAGACGAGATGTGTTTCACTATTTTTAATCAATATGTGGTAAACATTAAGACATTTATTTCTTGTATTGCAGTAATCACTTCGTATGTTGTAATCATAATACAGACCAATGTTTGATCTTGGTTCAACTTTACACAAAAATATTATGTACAAATAAAGAAACCATTTAATTTATACGTCATAAATACCAAGACATTCATAACATGTATTTTTTTGTAATATATTGTGATCATAATCCAGACAAATGTTTAAAGAATATCTAGAAAGTAATCTTGCATAACTCAATATTGTAGATATAATTCAGTATTGATAATAAACGTATTAATGCTCTATTTTGAAAAATTCAATCAATTTATCCTTTTATAAATTCAATTCAATAAATAAAAATCAAATCAAGATTTCTATGGAAACTAAGAATGAATTAAAGAAAATATTTGAATAAAAACTCAATTAAAATTAAGTGCAAAGAGTTTTCATTTCAAAAAATTTGATCAAGGAATATTTTTCGAATATACTGGATATAATGTTGTTCAAAATGGTAGCTATCGATAAAATTGGTCTGAAGTATCTTATTAATTATCATCGTATGACTGGAAACACATATTTTCTCAATGAATTATCAATGAAAAAGTTCAATTTAAAAACGATGATCTTGGTCTTGTACAATCTATTCGTATTGGGTGTCTATATATTCGGATTTTACACTGTTTTGGCCCAAGATAAGACAACAATAATATTTTATCATGGTGAGAACATCAGTAATCCTGCAAAACGTAATATTCTTTTAATCATCAATAATATGGGTTTCGGTGGGTTCAGTGTTTTGACACTTTTTTCATCGATTTTCCTTATTTTCAAAGGAAATCAAATTCTTAATCATTTAAAACGAGACTCATATCGAAATGTTTCGGATAAGTTTGAAAAGAGAGTCGCTTTGATTATAATTTTCATACAATTCATGATTTCTTTTTCTATTGAAACAATTTTTTCCACGATTACTAATTGGAATACCTTCGGGTTGAGCTCAGCCTTCAATGATTTATTTAAACTCATTATAGATATCATACGTTTTTCTCTCGCAATGAACTCACAGCTAATGATTGTATCTCTTATTGCATACAAGAGTTATCTGGTTTCAAATGATTTGACAAACTTTGAAATCAATTTAAAATCAAAGAAAAATCTAAAACTTATGTTTGAATTCATACAAAACAAACAAAAATCTGTTAAATATTTCGATAAAATAATAACTAATTGTATTTTAGTTACAGTTGTTATAACTTCTCTCAATTGTCTTTCATTGAGTAATTTAGCCATAAATCCAAAGGAGTTCCTGATCTTAACTGTCTGTATATTGATAGAGAGCTTAACAATCCTATGGACGCTGTGCTATGTCTGCGATATTATACCAAAAAGTTTCAGAGAATTCATTCATAAACTTAACGATCAATTTCTGGAAATGTATTCAAATTCTTCTGAATTCAGTGAATATTGTCTTATAATTAATAGAATCAAAGAAATGAAAGACGAGATGTGTTTCACTATTTTTAATCAATATGTGGTAAACATTAAGACATTTATTTCTTGTATTGCAGTAATCACTTCATATGTTGTAATTATAATTCAAACCAATGTTTGATCTTGGTTCAAATTTACACAAAAATGTTATGTACAAATAAAGAAACCATAGAAACTAACCCAGTTTACTACAAAATATTTGAACAAAATTTTTCATTATGAAAATCAATTTGTATTTTTAAGAGAAAAAAATTAATTTAAATCAAATTTCAAACCAAGCTTATTTGAATATTTTACTAGAATAAATTTAAATCTCCTACAATGTCTGATAAAAAAGGTCTCAAATATCTTGTTAACTACCACAGAATCACTGGGATCACTTATTTCACCCACGATTTATCTAACAAAAAACTCGTTTTCAAGGCATTCATCCTGACCATATACAATTTCTTGGTTCTTGGCATATTCATCTATAATTTTTACATGCAATTCCATCAAGAAATGATGGTGGGAATGTTTTATAAGGGCGAAGATATCCAGAACATGGCCAAACGTAATGTCCTTCTGTTGGTTAATAATATGGGTTTCGTAGGTTTCAGTATTTTGGCCATTTATTCGTGTATTTTTTATATGATCAAGGGCAATCGAATTGTTGAAAATTTGAAGCGAGATCAATTGAAAAATGTTTCCAACAAGTTTGAAAAGAGAATGGGTTTGTCTATAATTTTCATACAAATGTTATTCTCATTATCTGTTGAACTGATGCTAACAATCGTTTATGAATATCATTACAATGGTTTGGATAAATCTTTTTCCTCGATAAATAAGATTATTATAGACATTATACGTTATTTTCTTGCATATAATTCACATTTAACTATTATCTCATTGATAGCCTACAAGAGTTATCTAGTTTCTAACGAATTGAAAAATTTTGAAATCAATTTAAAATCAAAGAAAAATATTGAACTCATGTTTGAATTCATACAAAACACACAAAAGTCTGTCAAAAGTTTCGATAAAATCATAAGTAATTGCATTTTTGTTACACTAATCACAACTTCACTTAATTGTCTGTCATTGAGTACATTAGCTATTAATCCGATGAAATTTTTGTTCGTCGCTTTGGGAACTCTTTTGGAAAGTCTATCAGTTTTATGGATGTTATGCTATGTCTGCGATATTATACCAAAGAGTTTCCGAGAATTCATTTACAGACTTAACGATCATTTTCTGGAAATGTATTCAAATTCTTCTGAATTCAGTGAATATTGTCTTATAATCAATAGAATCAAAGAAATGAAAGACGAGATGTGTTTCACTGTTTGTAATCAATATGTGGTAAATATGAAGACATTCATCTCTTGTATTGCAGTAATCACTTCGTATGTCGTAATCATAATTCAAACTAATGTCTAAACTAATGATCCAAACAATTATCTTAACTAAGAATAAACCTTAAGAAATATTTTCTCGAAATAAAATGTTTTTCAGCAAAAGGTTTATCGACCGTTTTTCTTGATAAACAACTTGTGCAAGATTTTCGTATTATTTACTGCCTAGATTGTTTTTATCTAAGAATTATTTTAATTCAAAATTCAATTCAATAAAATAATTATTTTTTATTAATGATAACAATTATTTCAACAAACCATTACTAATGAAGTTTTCAATGAAAACAACTCTCAGAATAAAAATAAGTTTATTTTAGACCCAGAATAAGTCAAATGTATTTTATCATATAAAACATTTCTTAAGAATTCTATTCAAGAATTCTATTCAAAAGTTTCCATTCAAATGTCAGATCAGAATAATAGTGAAATAAATTCTGTGTTGAAGTGATTTCAAAAGATTTTCAAAATAAGAAAAAAGACGTCAAATGTTTCACTCAATGATCACATGGACAACAGTTAAGTAGATTCACGACATCTAATTGAATTACAAATTTACCCTTGCTAAAATTAATTTTTCGTTATAAAAATCCATAAACGATTAAATCAAATATTCTTGCATTAATATCAACATAATAAGGAAAAGTGATTTATATAAAAAAAATGCTCATCCCTGTTAAAAATGCATAAACATGCATGCATGCATAATGAAAAATGCACAAACAACAATGTAGTAGTAATCTTATGAATTTACCGAGGATAAATAGTTTTGTTATGCTAGAATCATATATCAAATTTTATCAAAGGAGATGTCATAATTATTGCCTCGGTTATATCTAGTTTATATATAAAAAGAAATATAAATTAATAGAATTCAATTGATTGATAACCTTGCATAAAACTTGATTAAAACAATGAATTGCAAAGAAATGTATAGAAAAATTGTTTTCAACAAAAATATATTTCTATTGAAACGCATCAACAAAATTGTCAAAAACAATCTAATCATGAAAAATCAAACTTCACTAGGTACTCGCTGCATGAACCAGGGCAAGTTCTATCGCTTTGTATTTGCTCTGATGTGTCTGATGGGGTGTTCCCTTCAAATCTATTACATAAGTGAAATCTACTTTCAATACGAGACGATAACATTAGTTAAGTACAAAAATGTGTTCAACATTTCACTGCCGGCTATCACTATATGTATCGAAAAGAAGTATTTACTCCGAAATCAATCCCTCGGATATATCTTTCCACTGAAGGATACATTCAACAGATCCCAAGAAGACTACAAAAAGATACTCGACTTCATAAACAACCGGACAGTCGTCGAACAGCACAACATTCTGTACGACTCTTGGGATGTGTTTCGCAACGATTGTTGGGTAATGAGACCCAATGGACTGAATACGAGCGCAGATTACGTGCAATGCCACGAAATAGAACCCATCCGGAGGTCCATCGATTACTTCAGCGCCTGTTTCACAATATTCGGGCCGAAACGGGAAGATAGGACAAGAGATAGGACAGGAGTGGACAGGTATCTGATTAACTATGACGTCAGTATTCAGAACTATTGGTTGGAAATAATTAATTTGAAAATAAATTTGAATATAACTTCAATTAATTTATACTTACATTCGCCTAAACACAAGATTTGCGACTCTTTGGACTATAACATGATAAAAGTAAGCAAGGTCAAGGGCGAAAAATCCTGTATAAAGTACCACGTTCACGAGATCAAACTTATGCCGAAACCTTACTCAACGAGATGTGTCCAATACAGTGACCAGGGTTATCGAAGTAGACTGGATTGTGTCTTGAAGTGCAAGATCAGAAAGCTTCGCCAACAATACAAAAAGTGGCCTGGTAATTTTTTGGCTGATCAGGATCAACTTCTAACCAATGAAAATGAGACAATGATTGATATGATCAAAGAAATGGGTGATAATACTAGTATGGACCTAGAGGTTTGTCAAAATGCACTTTTATCATGATGACCAAGATCAAATTTTGACCCTAAGGTTGGTAAGCCTTGTCGAAGAGAGTGCGGAACACAACCTGACTGTCAAAAGGAGTATTACTTCTTCTTTGAGACTAAGTTTGAGAATAGGAGTGAAGACAAATTTGTTATCGATATGTTTGCACCCGATTTACCCAATCTATTGATAGAACACTCGCCTAAAATACAGTTCGAAGAGTTTGTTTGCTATTTGGCCTCAATTTTTAGCCTATGGTTTGGCTTCTCGTTTCTAATGCTATCAGAGCTTTTGTCAATTGGTTTCGTACACCTTGTTAGAATCTGCAATAATTACCATGCGAAGGTTAAAGTGTTTGTATTTAATCCAGTCATAAAAAGCCAGGAAATTATGAGAGAGCGGACAAATTCAAATAAAATGAATAAACAAAATATTGTTTCTCCAAAAGTTTAATTCAAAATGAAATAACTTAAAATAAATGGATTTTATTACGACTCAGAATAAATGAAATTAAACATTTTTACACGCTAACAACAACTAATTACAGTTTTGACCTTGATTATTATATTCTTGAATTGTACAGTATTATTGATTTCAATACTGGGAAACATCGATCAGCTTAAGGAAGAAGGCAATTGTGGCCATAATTATCTAGATCAATTAATATAATTCAAAATTAATCTAGATCGATTAATGTGGACTTACCTCAAAAGTCTTATTTTGATCGAAGATAAAAAATTTCCAGAAATAGAAACCGACTTTTCTTTCACTGACTTTTTCAATCAAATTGATTAACTTCAATAAAATCAAAAATTAATTATCAAACAAATTGACCAAGAATGTACCTTGAAACTTGTAGGGGACAATCTGAGCAAGCATTTCTCCCTGTTGAGAAGATTATTAAGTAATGTGTGAGACTTGTTTGCCTCCCGTCCCACAGATGAAGCCGTTGTCAAAAGTAATACCAAAAATAATAGAAAAATGAAAACGACATAAAAGAATACAATTTTGACGATTAAATTCAATAAAAGAAATATTGAAAAATAAAGTAGTAGATTGAGCAGGATAATAACACTGCCCACCAAAGTACATAAATATAATGACCAGTGATTGTCATTGAATTCCTGGATCTCTCTGTGGACAGAGTCATAATTTCTGACAATTTTTCTGACATCAATAATAGTGAGACTTTTTGTTGATTTTATTTGAGTCTCGATTCTTGTGTTCAATACTTTTATCTTTAGTTTCAAATAATAACAAATAATTAAGAAGTAATTGATTTGATGTAAGAGATAACCAGCGGTTATGTTCACCCAAATCGTGAAGAGGGATACCCAAGGAATTACAAAGATGAAAAACTCGAGTGGATTAGAGTTTAATGAGAGGGGAACTCCTGCGAGTAGAATAGCAACTGGTTTTCGTGTCTTAAGGATGAGTTCTGTGATCTTGAAGTTTAATTTTGCTCTTTTCAGTAGTCTTTCAATTGACATAACATCAGTCAAACCAATACTTTCGGGTGAAGTCATTCCAGAAAGCATTAGGAAAGGTCTCAAATACTTTGGTTTTATATCTTTCCAATAATACCAGAGGTGTATAGACTGAGACGCGACAGCAATCAGGCTATAGTTGACTAGAGCCATCCCTATGTAGTTTTGAGAGCCCATAAAATAAGGGTAATTACCGATCATGAGGTGTAGTCTCTCATCATTTGTGTGAATCAATAATAAAGCGAATGATATGAAAGTATAGCCAAATGTTATGAATGAAGTTAAATACGGATTGAAAATAGACTTTCGTTTGACTCCATTGAAGGCAAACAGAGATAATCCGATTCGATATAAATCACTTCCCGCGGATTTAATCAACAAATTATCACCGATTTTGATATTTGTTGACATTTTTCGGTGACTTTTCTTTGGATATATTTTGTTCGACATTTTTTTTATGCAATTTCGATAAAACTATTAAAAAGACTCTCTATTTTAGTCAATTGCAAAGAATTGAAAATAAACTTTTCTAATGAAAATATCCATTAGCTGTTCAATCATAATTAATAATGTAAATATCGTGATAAAAACTAACTAAAGCAGGTTTTTATGGCTTTCTATAAATAATTGAATTTATTGAAAATTACATAATTCTTAAGACGAATACATATCGTGATTAAAACAGTTTAAAAAAATTAAAGATTCTGAAATATTCTGAATAAACATCTGGTTAATTACCGTCGATTTTATTAATGAGAAATATCGATTAGTTTCAAGAAAAAAGCGATAGTAAAAACAATGAACTAGCAGAAAAATAAACATATATTTTAAATTTTTGAAATCAACATTTATGAGTAAATAAACTGACCTCGTAGGATTTTGAGTCATCGATTAAGAAAAACTCCCAGCAATAGAATCCGAATCGTTTTTCGCTGAGTTTTTCAATCAAATTCATGAACTGTTTATAAAAATAAAATCTAATTATCAGAAAAAATGCATTCTTTATAGTTATAATTGACCTTGATCTTATAATAAATAGACAGCATTGGCCTAGGTCTCTTCGTCACCAATTGATTCAAGAGAGGGTAAGTTTTGTTTGCCTCAATCCCTACTAAAGAGGCTGTCCTTAAAATGAAGACCAATATTGAGAAGAAGAGTAAAGCGCTGTAAAAGTAAATCACTTTAAGGACAGCACTGAGTCCTGAGAAGAGAAACGCAAAGAGACATATATTGCAAGTGATCATCGATGCAAATGATAGCATGCACAAATACTGTGACCAATAGTTGTCATTCATCTCTTGGATCTCTCTGTGGACGGAGTCATAACTTTTGCACAAATCTTGGACTTCAGTAATATTGAGAGGTTTTGTTGATTTTATTTGAGTCTCGACTCTTGTGTTCAATACTTTTAGCTTTAATTTCAAATAATAGCAAATAATTGAGAAATAATTGATTTGGTATAAGAGATAATCTCCTGTTATACAAATCCAAAGCGTGAATATCGCGACCCATGGGATGACCGCAAATATGAACTCAAGTGGAGTCGCGTTCATTGATAGGGGAACTCCTGCCACCAGAACAGCAACTGGTATACGGGTCTTGAGCATGAGTTCTGTGATCTTGAAGATTAGTTTTGCTCTTTTCATAAGGCGTTCCACAACTCGACTGTCAGTCAAATCAATACTTTCGGGTGAAATCATTCCCGACATCATTAGGAATGGTCTCAAATACGTGGGTTCTATACCTTTCCAATAGTATAAGAAGTGTATGATTTGAGAGATAACAGCAATCAATCCGTAATTAAAGCATCCGATTAAGAACTGTTTTGAAGGGTCTGTGAAGTAATTGAAATCACCAAGGTAAAGGTGAAATTTCTTGCCGTAGTCTTTCAACATTATTATTATCAATAGTTTGAGAGTAAACCCAAAAGTTATGAATGAAGTGAAATATGGATTGAAATATGATTTTCGTTTGACTCCATTGAAAGCAAACAGAGATAATCCAATTCGATATAAATCACTTCCCGCGGACTTAATCAACAGATCATCTCTTAATGTTGTCTTCGATTTCATTTTTATTTGACTCTCATCTAAAATCTTATTATTGAAAATCATTTTTTATTGTTATAAATAATTTCATTACTTAATGAAAATCAGATTATATTTGAAGTTCAAAACTTAACGACCTATTGATCGTTAAAATTATATGAAATGTTGAAACACGAAACTGTATTTAAATATAAAGCCATAACTAGATAATCAATAATGATTGCGTGATAAATTATGATAGCTTATTAGAGGAAAATTCAGGTTCAATCACCAAATATTCACTTATTTTGAATTGAATTCATTTTTAAATATTTTACTAAAATTTATTTAATTGAATGACTTTTGCAACCGAATGCAAGATTAACAAGATTATTTTTAGAAATTTTAGTCTTTCTTAAATAACTTGATTTTATAACGTAAACAAAATAATTAAAATTATTGATTCTTTCTAAAATTAATGGTATGTCTCTTTCCAATTGTCTGTTTGCATGTTTATATTAATTAAGATATCACCTTAACATATTTTTATACTTAAAAATCAATAAGCTAACTAATGAGCTTGCTAATTAAATTGCAGATTATAATTTAGCGGTATATTTCTACCAATTTGAGAAAGAAGGCAATAGTGACAACAATGATCTAGGATGAAAATTACATTAGTAAACTATGCAAGTCAACAATTAATAATACTGACCTCGATCGATTTGTTGTGATCAAAGATGAAAAACTTCCAGCAATAGAATCCGAATCGTTTTTGGCTGACTTTTTCAATTAAATTCATCAACTTAATTCAATTGAATGCAAGAATCAAAAATCAAATTAAATTATTTAATTAATATTACCTTGATCCTATAAAATACAGGGCATCTGCAACCTCTCTTCACAAGCAATTTATTCAACAGAGGGTATGATTTATTCGACTCAACCCCTACTGAAGAGGCCGTCCATAGGATTGAAAGAAGAAATGCGAGGAACAGAAGTGAGACATAAAAGTAAACAACTCTCACAACCAAATGAAGAGAACCGTATATTACAATAGAGATCATCATATTTATTGTGATCATTAAAATTAAAACTAAGCTTGCTAAATAAATGGACCAGGTGTTGTCATTGTTCTCTTGGATCTCTTTGTGAACTGAGTTATAGCCTTTGCAAAAATCTTTGATATTAGCAATAGACACACATTTTGATGATTTGATTTGAGTCTCGACTCTTGTGTTCAATACTTTTAGCTTTAGTTTCAAATAATAACGTATAATGAAGAAATAGTTAACTTGGTGAAATAAATATCCACCATTAATATAGATCCAAAGTGTGAAAAATGATACCCAGGGTAACACAAATAAGAAGAAATCGAATAGATTTGAATTCATTAGTAGTGGAATTCCTGAGATAAGTGCCGCAACAGGTATCCGACTCTTCAGCAACTCATGAGTTATTAAGAATTGAAGTTTAGATCTCTTTAGCAGTCGTTCCACAACTTGCCTATCAGTCAAACCAATACTTTCGGGTGAAATTATTCCCGAAATCATTAGGAATGGCCTCAAATACGTTGGTTTTATACCTTTCCAATAGTACCAGAGGTGTATGAGTTGCGAAATGACAGCTATCAATCCATATATGAGTCCGGCCACCCCTATGTGGTACTGAGCGGCCATGAAATAGGCGTAATCACCGGTCATTAGGTAAACCCTCTCATTATTTGAGTGAATCAAAAGCGAAACAAAAAGTTTTAGAGTATAGCCGTATGTTATGATTGAAGTGAAATACGGATTGAAATATGATTTTCGTTTGACTCCATTGAAGGCAAACAGAGATAATCCAATTCGATATAAATCACTTCCAGCATATTTAATCACCAGATTATCTCCTAATTTTTGATCTGTTAAAATCGATCTTGATTCTTTTATTTTACTTGTAGAACTAACCATAGAACAAAACCTGACCATCGCTTATAAGTTAATGAATGAATTTCAATAAATTTAATATAAGATCAAGAGATAAAATATCTCCTAAAAAGACTATGAAAAATACTTATTGATTCAATAAGTTTCCAAGGTTAATTATACTATTTATAAGTTCTTTATTCAATATCGCATAATGTTTGAGGATATTTCTGGATATTATTTCTCTGAATTGTTTTAATCATCAACCTTGCTGAACTTTTTAATGATCTTGGAAAAGTTTTTTCCTTTGCGTAAGAAGTTTCGTAATTGATTTGAATTGACCTTTATTTCAATTTAGTTTATGATCTTATTCTATGGTTATATGAATCTAAACCATGATAACTATCTTTTTCTATGAATAAATAACATTTTATTAAAAATTGAGTTTTGATTATTAATAATTTTATTATCAAATAAAATAAAATTATCTAGCTAAGTTTAAATCGGATTAATTTTATTCTTTCATGAAAAAGAAAAAAGTTAAAGAAAAATAATTATCTTGTTAATTAAATTAAGAGCAAAATTATGATCAAAAATAAAACTTTATTAATTAAATGATCCAGTTAGGATTGAAACAATTATCGAGATATGTCGACGAGTTTTAGAAAGAATGCAATTGTGAGGATAATGATCTATTAGAAATATAAATTTTGAAAAATATGAATCTATATAATAATTTACCTCGTATGATTTCTGATGATCAAAAATGAAAAACTTCCAGCAATAGAATCCGAATCGTTTTTCACTGA
>JAQIXV010000349.1:0-44539 GCA_034700625.1 Tectocepheus velatus | reverse complement strand
TTCGTTGAGTTGAACGCACGGAACGGCAAACCATTCCCCGCGAACTCTGACTGAGATTTTCATTTTGTATTAAATAAGTGGTCGACAGCCAAAGCATTTGATTTATATCCAAAACAACTTTCAATTTGATTGGTTCTCAATAAATGAAAAGTAATTAAAAGTAATTTAAATTCGAGTCATAACTCAAATATTGTGATATTTATCTTTAAAGTCGAATAATTTTCTTCTTCTTCGAGAAAACTTATCCGACAACAACTCTATACGTGATTTTCTTTTGCAATCGAATTCAAGTTTAAATCATTTACTATTAAAATCAAAAGCTTTTAACACATATTTTACAAATTTTTTTAAAATGAAATGAACTAGGATAACAATTTTTAACAAATTTTAAAATAATCATCAAGGTCAACAAGTAATCTTTTAGACTGAAACTTTTAGGGCTTTCCCTAAGGATGCATGATAAATTGATAATGAATTCATCAAGCAAAGTGCCATCAAGCCTGTGAATTGTTTATCTTGCCCATCTTAAAAACAAGCTTAACTCAACTTAGAAATATTCTGAGGCAATAAAAGAATACTTTTGTAAAAACAAATTGTGATTCAATATTTTAATTCTAATAAAATGTTTAAAAACAAAATAGTTTTCTATACAATCCTTGAGATTAATATTGAAATAATAATCATAAGTGAAATCAAAATCACATAAAATTTTTATAAAATGTTTATAAAGTCGTAAAGTATTCCGAAATAATTATTATCTTTTAATTTATTCAACAAAAAAAAACAATTTAAAAACTTTTTAAACATTTGAATAACTCTACAATTAATTGACGGATAATTAAAATTAGATTTTGAAGAATTAAGTCATTCATTGAGTTATGAGTCAGTCATTCAACCAAATCATTGGAAATTCATTTGAATCGATAACATTCTGTCCGACTCCGAGTCCACCCGTAGTCGGTGGAGAGGTATTCCACGGCCTGACAGCGATGACCGCATCCTCTCCTTTTCATACAAAGTCACGTCAATTAAAATTAACTAAAATATTGATGACTTACCCAACCATCGGGTGCTCAATACTCTTCTCGGCACAGATTTGGAGGCATTTCCGGGCGCGGAATGAAGTGTTCGCATATGAAAGACAATACAATCTCCCGGATGGACAGCATATCGAAGAATTCGAAAGTTTTCGCGAATAAATTGATCGGAAGGGACGTCAATGTATTGCCTTTCGTCGACAGATATTTTGTGCTCCGAATCGTTTGAATAATTCAAATGAGTCGCGAATTTTCGGGGTCTGTACCACTTGTCCCCCAAATGAGAACCGGCAGCGAATTCAATGGTGTTCTCAATCAATACTGAATCCAATGGCATCCAAATCGAACAGTTCTTCAGATATTGAATTAATTTTTTAAAATGTGCTAAAAGTGTGGTTTGACCTCACTTTGAATCCATCGATGGGATAGTATGACTGGTCGTGATGCCAAGGGGTCTCTTTACTTGTATTGGCCTCTTTGATGAGGACGTGTTCGTGATAGAAGATACTGTACTTCGAGTCCATTAAACGTCCACTTATTTCACCCGAAAGAGAGTTATATACAAAGTCTACGAACTCAGGGATAGACCTCCAGTTGCAGTAGTCGTTGAAATATGCGCCGCTTTTCTCACCATCTTTTTGGTCAACAAGTGTTTCACTGAATTTACTCGGATTGTCGACATTCCTCTCTATTCCTCTAATGATTTTGTCGATCCAGTGCTGAGCGAAAACGTTTCGAAGACAAACGACACCATCTCTTCGAAAGTCTTCTAAAATAGTTTGTGTAATAAATTCAGACATTTTTTAACTTAAAAACATTTTTTTGTTGAATAAAACATAAAATGAATTCAATGCTTGTGTTTAACTCATAACTGGTTTTTAATTAGAAAAACACTTTTAATGTAATTAAGTTATCTTGTATTAGATTACAGTTTTTTTGCTAGATCAACGAAAAAGTATGACTCGTGTGCTGTCCTCTGACGAAGGGGTCACTCCATTCATGATTTTTCCAGAATTACGATCAAAGGATTCAATCATTTAAAAAAGGGATTCAATGGTTGAAACCCTTTTTTGCTTCAATAGATTATACCAAAGCATTGTCTCAAAGATTACTTAACTTTTTTCAATGTGTTTTAAAGTCATTGTTTTTTGTTCGCATTTGGTTCTCATTTTTGCTTATAATCAGTGAAAATGTCTTCAAATTTAATGATATCATTGAATAAATTGATTGAATTGAAGAAAATAAGCCATAATTTGAATTCAATTCAAGAAGAGTTCAATAAAAGTATTGGAAATGAATTGAAATTTAAATCAATTAATAATTCAGTTATCGATGGGATTAAAGTCTGCAAAATTGGTCTTAAAATTATTGAATTTAACCAAAAGTCTCAACAATTTAAGTGTTTTTGGCCTAAATGTCACTTCAATGCAAATAATAAACAAAATCTCGAAATCCATAAATTGATTCATAAAAATGAGAAACAATTTAAATGTAATGAATGTAATAAACAGTTCAAACAAATGAGTGGTTTATGTTTTCATAAATTAATTCATTCAAATCAACGCAAATACAAATGCAATGAATGTAATAAATGTTTTAAACAAAAGAGTATTTTAATAAATCATCGTTTGGTTCATTCAAATCAACGAAAATTTGTTTGCAATTGGAGTGAATGCGGAAAACGTTTCAAAACTAATTCAAATCTATTTGACCACAAACTATGCGTTCATATGAATCAAAGAAAGTTTGAATGCAATGAATGCCAAAACAAATTCTCGCATAAAAATCATTTGGAAACACATAAACGGATACATTCGGGAGAAAAACCATTTGTTTGTGACCACAAGAATTGCGGCAAAAGATTCGCTCAAAAACATGATCTCAATGGACACAAACAAAGAGATCATTTGAAGGATAGAAAGTTTGTTTGCGATTACAATAACTGCGAAAAGAAATTCTTCACTAAAACTGATCTCAAAGTTCACAAACGTATACATTCTGGAGATAAGCCATTCATTTGTGACCACAAAAATTGTGGCAAAAGATTCGCATTAAAAAGATATCTCATTAAACATATAAAAAGTCATTTGAAATAATAAGACCTCTTCTGTGACCACATCTTGAATTGTTTTTTTCAACTCATTTGGTCTCATAATGTAATCCTTGAAAACGAGAATAAATATTAACTTTGAATCAAATATTTTTCCACTCATTTATGGAATTTTGATTAGAATTGAGAATTGATAGATAAGTTTGAAATATAAGTTTATCTTTGAGTTAAACTCTTGGTTACCAATAGATTGTGGTCTAATCATTAGGCTATGAGTTCATCTCAACCGCAATGCATTGGAAGCCAATAGTATTGACAAAAGAGCGTTGATTTTGACGCAAACTCCAAACCATTGACTCAATGTCTCACTCATTGAGTAATAAACAGACAATTAATTCATAATAAATGTTATTTTAATTACAATTAAATTAGACTTTAATTAAATAATTGTTTGAATTAATTGTTTGTAATATTTGCTCATAATTTTGATCACTAATTGTTTGTTGTTTTGGGAAGTGTTGATGAAAATGGTTTCAAACCCATTGGGCGTCGAATAGAAGTGCAATTAACAGACGTTTCAATTGTTTTTATCGTTTAATCAGATAATTGTTGTTATCATCAAAAGAGCTGTTTATTTGTGTTTGTGATGTCATCGCGAGTCCACTCCAATTCATATTCAGGCCATCGGTCTCCGCGTCCGTCGTTCAGCCGTCAGCTCCGGAACCGCTGCAGTCTCTGCATTCGGGTCTTCAAATGGTTACCCGTCCTCTTCATAGTGTCGGTCCTCTGTTGGGGTTATTACGCGTATGTCATTCAACTGAATCTGTTTAACATCGAGTCTGTGATAATAAAAGCACTCTATTTGAGTGTATTTCACGTGATATATGTCCTAACGATGTGGTCCTACTGGCAGACCATCTTCACTGAGAGCGCACACATTCCCAGAGATGTACACAAATTGGACACCAATTCAATTGTCAAATGTTTTAATCAATTGTTTGTTTTTGTCTGTAGTTTTGGTTACCGTCGACCGAAAGGGAAAAACTATTACAAGAGTCTAATGAAGACAATCAGAAGAGAATTTTAGACCATTACGTAATGGAACGCAATCTTCCGATTCAGTGCAGAGCCTATAACGGGATGTATAGGATTTGTGACAATTGTTTTATGATTAAACCGGACAGAGCTCACCACTGCTCCGTCTGTGACCAGTGTGTACTCAAAATGGATCACCACTGCCCCTGGTATGAGACAATTGACAACATTTGAGACTCAAATGTCAATCAAAATGTTTACTTTATTTATGATCTGATTATCTCTTCCTCTGATAATAGGGTTAATAATTGCGTTTCGTTTTCTAATTACAAATTTTTTATACTATTCCTCGGATACGCATTTGTCTTATGCCTATTTGCGGCCATCACTTCATTTCCGTATTTCCTTAAGTTTTGGAAGGTTTGGATCAATTGAAAGACATTACCACTGATTGAGAGTCTAATTGTTTTAATTGATTTTATTCAGAACGAATTGTCCGAATGGGGAAAATTTCATATATTGTTCCTATTCTTCGTCTCCATTATGTTTGCCATAAGTCTTATATCACTCTTTGGTTATCACATATATTTAGTTTTGCTCAACAGATCCACATTAGGTTTGTCTCTATTGTCTTCGTCTCTATTCATATAATGTTTTATTATGTTTTGTGTTTATTAGAGTCATTCCGAGCGCCGGTATTCGGTGCGGGACCCGACCGTAATGCTTACAATTTGGGCAAAATGAAGAACTTCTGTCAAGTATTCGGTGATAATAAACTCAATTGGTTTCTACCGATATATACCAGGTTTGTGACCGACTCTTGTCTTTCCCTTTCGTTTGAATTGGTTTTAAGACTATATAATTGATTAGAATCACTATTAATAACAATTAAGACATAGCTTAAGGCCTTTTGCACTCTTCCCCTCCCATTAATAGTATTGGAGACGGAATTATATATGAAACGAGAGCTCAACTGCCGGCCGAACACCACTCACAACAAAGTTTTTACAACTCCATCGGACAGTCAGATACTATTACAGTTGCCATTGAGACACAACAAAACTCACAAACTGATGACAGGTCAGCACAAGTGCTTTGAAATATGTTTAACTCATGATTCAAGTCCTGAGTTATGCAAAACATTAACTTTTTTTTTATAAAAATTTTGACATTTTATCAGATTTTCAGTTAAATTATATGAAATTATTTTTTAGACTTTTTGATGAAAAATAATAATCGAATTGAATTTAGTGTTAATATCAATGGAGTTGTAAAAACTGTTTTTCACTCATTTTAGTTATTAATTGATTAATAAATTATTTAAAGTCTATTAAAAAATATGTAGAGTTTGTTGTATTTAAGACTAATTATAGACAACTGTTTGTATTGATTGACAGTAAGGGGAGTGGCATTGTTTTTGACCAAAAAAATTATTGCGAAGATAACG
Organism: Tectocepheus velatus; assembly: GCA_034700625.1. Classification (NCBI taxonomy): domain Eukaryota; kingdom Metazoa; phylum Arthropoda; class Arachnida; order Sarcoptiformes; family Tectocepheidae; genus Tectocepheus; species Tectocepheus velatus. The sequence goes on along the minus strand of JAQIXV010000349.1, from coordinate 38,970 downwards.
ACAAACTTCTTAACGGTGACGACGACCGCGAAGAAGAGGCCATTATTGCCAGAACTGCTGCCTCTGGTATTCATTGATTGCATGCATTCTTCTCTCTGTTGTCATGTCTTTTGGATGTATTGAACAAAACTTTTTATTGATTGCGAAACCCATTACAGGTGTGACTGAAGTGCCGACAGAAATGACTTTTACTGCTTCTTCTCGTTTTAATTGCGATAATAATAATTCGAGTCATATATTAATAGATTCCTAATATTTTTCAAATTGTTTTTAAATAATTTCAATCAATTTCTTAACTAATATTCTGTAATATTATATTTGTTTGAAAATTTAAAATTTTAAATCAATTTTATTTACAATTAAATTAATCAAATTATGAACCAAATTGAGTGCACGTCTAATAAAAATAGCTCTCATTCGCCTTATCTCTTGTCTCTAATAATTTAATTCAAAATTTAATTCAAATCAATTTATTTGATTGTTTCCCATAAGTATTATCTCCGAAACTGTTTTCCTCTTTTATCGACTTTTGCTATCATTTGTTTGCTTTGATTTTCATAAATATTTCATTTTTTTTTATTTCGAAATCGATTCGCATTTTGAGTTCACTAACTATTGTCTCATTTAATAACAATTGTTTTCATTGTGTGGAATGCCTTCCCTCTAAAATTTAATACACTTTCCTTTGCTTCCGATTTAATATTTACTCTCTTTTGATGAGTTGTTGTTATTTTAGTTTTGAATTTAAGATGAGTTGTGTTTTGAAAAGTTATTTGAAAAATGTTTTCGCTTTACGTGATATTCAATTGAATTATTGAGGGTTTTATCGAATATAAGCCAATAATCGATTAATTTTTTTGTGGAATTCATTTGGAATTTGAGGCCTAACCTCATATGTTATCCAAAACTGAGTGAATATATTGATTGTAATGAAAGTGTTTAAATTTAGCACAAGTGTATAGCCCTATAAAACTAGTTAATCAACTTTTTGGCTCCAAATGCATGGCATTGAATGTTGTGTTCACAATATTTTCCTCATTTACATCAACAGATTCCATGAAATGTCATTATTTTGATTGAATTTTGTGCCCAAAAGTGATGTTTGAAATGTGGTTATTGTCTTCTCTGTGTATCTCTTCGATTGTCATTCTTTTGTTGAGAAATAATTCAAAATATTTGAAACAAAAGTTGTTTTCACTAATTGTCAAAAGTAGTGGTACTTTAAATCTGAGCACTTGTTTGGAGCCATACAAACGACAGCTCTTCTCAACTCTAAATCAAATGCTATCACATGACTCGGTTCTGGCAGAAGGAGGGGTCGGTTGTATTAGAATTCTTGAGATCGGAATCGGAAGCGGAAATAACTTAAAGTTTTATCCGAATAACACTCATTTGATTGCTGTCGAACCTAATCCTCATTTTGACAGTTGTTTTGAGAAAAAATTAGAAGACTTTCCGCAAATTTTTTTAGAAAAGTCTATCACAGGATCCGCTGAAGACATGTCTGACATCGAAGACAATTCGGTTGATGTCGTTGTCTCTACTCATGTCTTGTGTTCAGTTAATGATATAAAACAGTGTCTCAAAGAAATAAGACGTGTTTTGCAGCCAAACGGACGGTTCATTTATGTGGAACACGTCTCATATGAGTCCGGATCAGTTCACCAGAAGATCCAGATATGGGTTGAGTATATCTGGAAGATGTTTAACGACGACTGCAGACTAACCCTACATACGAGTCAATACATAAGAGACGCTAATTTCAGTTCAATTGAAGAGCAATCGATTATTGTTAACGAATTGTTAATCACTTTAATAAGACCTCATATTTTTGGAATCGCTTACAAATGATTAAATATTTTCATTCATAGAAAATGTATTTTTAAAAAAATTAATTATTAATAAATAGTTGTGTTTTGAGTGATTGTCAGCGCCTTTAGAACTGCTTAGAACTCAAAGTTTAGGTCAAATTTTTGGACCATTTTTTCCGAAGATTATAAAATTTCTTCAAAATAATAGTAAAAGAAATATAAAAATTAATAATTGTTTCTAAAAATTAGAATTCAGTTAAAAGTGATTTTAGTTGTCAATCGGAAGATATGTAGCGATTGATTCGGGTTTTGAATGGTTTGGAAGTTCTTCTGCCGATGGTTTCCACGTGATATCCGATGGCCTGAAGTTCTTCGACGTCAACTATTTTCCTGCCGTCGAAAACAAACGCCGGTTTCAACATTTGGTCATACATTTGCTTGTAATCCAATTTCTGTTGATTTAATTTAATTTTTAATTAATTTTTATTTTAGTTTCAAAAGTGATTTACCAGAAACTCGTCCCATTCCGTGCAGATTACTATTGCGTGAGAGTTTTCGGCCGCTTTGTAGGGACTGTCCGTCACTTCGATCAACTTTTTCAGTCTTTCATTTTCTTCGTTGTCGGCAGATCTCAGATCACTGAAGGCATTAATTAACAGATTTTAATGATTTATTGTCGACAATAAAATCTATGATAAATGTGTCATATATTTAAAGGGATGACTCACTTATAGATTTGTTGTTTTGGCACTTTTGGGTCGTAAATGCATAGTCGGGCCCCTTCTTCGAGGAGGTATTTGCAGACGAGAATAGCCGGTGACTCTCTCGTGTCTCCCGTATTCTTCTTGAATGCAAAGCCAAAGATTGCGATCTTCTTATCAGTGATGGTATTGAAGAGACATTCAATGATTCTTAAAGCGAATCGTCTTTTCTGGAAGTTATTCATTTCTATGATCTGAAGAGTCGATTGTTTTTAATTATTTGATAATTTTTTGGTCAGAATGAGTGCAAACCTGACTCCAATATTCGGACACTTCTGGAAGATTAAGACATTCTGAGAGATAGACCAGATTTAGGACATCTTTTTGGAAGCAACTGCCGCCGAATCCGATGCTCGCCTTCAAGAACTTGGAACCGATTCGGGTGTCAGCCCCGACTGAATTGGCCACTTCTGAGACGTCAGCGCCGGTCACCTCACAAATTGCGGAAATGGCGTTAATCGATGAGATTCTCTGAGCGAGGAATGCATTGGCCGCCAGTTTCGACAGCTCTGAAGACCAGGTATTCGTTGTAATGATTTTTTCGGTTGGAATCCAATTGGAATAGACTGAACACAACAGTTTGATAGCTCTGCGCCCCTCCGGTGTCTCTTCACCTCCGATCAGAATCCTGTCCGGATTCAAGAGGTCGTCGATAGCGGTCCCCTCCGCTAAGAACTCAGGATTCGAGAGAACTTCAAACCTTATGCCGGGTTTCGTATTTGCCTTCAATATTCTGTTAAGACTTTCGGCGGCCCGAACCGGGACTGTACTCTTCTCGACAACTATTTTGCTTTTTGTCGAATAATTGGCTATAAGTCGGGCCACGTGTTCAAGATTTTGAAGGTCTGCAGCCTTTCCTTTACCGAAACCGAATGTTTTTGTGGGAGTGTTGACAGATATGAAGACGACATCTGCCTTTTCAATCTCTTCCTGGATGTTATTCGAGAAGAAGAGGTTAATTCCGCGACATTTCTCTACAATTTCATCGAGTTTTGGCTGAAATTAAAGGAAATATTAATTTATTTAAAGAAAAATAAACAAAATCTTAAAAATAGAAAATCAAGGCATACCTCATATATGGGTAGTTCTTCGGAATTCCATTTTGCGATTCTATCAGTGTTTGAGTCCACGACACAGACCCTAATGTTCGGGCATTTGCTGGCAATGACAGCACAAGTGGGTCCCCCGACATAACCGGCGCCAACACAACATATATTCTTAATTGCAATCATTTGCGAGACTCAGGACTTAAGTTGAGTTGAGATCAGAATTACTCTGTTTTTAAAGAATTTAATGAAAAGGAATTGAATGACGAAAACGATTATAAATTTTATAATAATTGAAGGTATCGTAAAAATACGTCAAATGAGAGACACAGACCTCAATGTCACGGATTTGACTGCAGACTAATATTGTGGTGAGTTTTATATAAGTTTGCAATCAAATCAGAAACGGATCTGAAGTCTGCAATAAAAACATATTTTAATGACACAAAAGCACAGCTTTTATTGCATTTGTGAGAAAGGCATTAGAAAAAGGGGAGCAAACCATTGAATATCTGTTGAAACCAGAATCCGGTGATAAGAGAAGTATTTTAATCAAATAAATATTAGAATCAAACGATGGCTTAAATAGATTTGATTCCAACGAAGAAATACATATTTCTGGTAATGTTTTGGGAGACGAGAGACGCCCTTCTCTTTTCAAAATTTGTTTGCAATATGTCTTCGCACAGACTCTATGGTTAGGAGTAAATGACATACAAAATAAGAATTGCCTTTCAATAGGAACTCTTCAATAGAAGTTTTGTGTAGGTTTCGAGTCTAGTGTGAGAGCCGGCACTCGACTACCCATTGGATGCCTTTGTAATTATGACATCAATTCTGGATTTTATTAAGCCTTAAAAGTTTAGGAAATCCCCCGAATCGTGTTTTTTCGGTCAATTCAAAGACAGGCCAATGGTCTGACTTATGCCTCAAAAGGGAAAAGCGTTCATTGATTTCATCGACTCTTACCTTAAATAACTTTTAAGAGCTTTAAATGATTTGATAAAAAAAATTCTTTTGATAATTAATGTTAAGCTCTAATAAAGTTAAGAAAAAAATGTTAAAACTTTTCATTAATTTACATAAAATTTCAATTCTCACCAAAATATACGTTTACTTCAAAATGAAACACGACTTTCATTAAAACAAATCATAATTTTTAATAGTTTTGATGAAAACTATCTGTTTTTGGCTCATAAATCACGAATTAAAATAAATAATCTGAACGAATATGTTTTGATTCTGGGTTTAAATTTCTGTTTAAATATAGGTTTGGTTTTGTTATTGTGTTTTATTAAAATGTTTTTTAAATTTATACCAAAATTAATTGGATTTTCTAATACTAATACAAAACTTGAAATTATAAGTTACTCTTCATATGAGACCAGAATAAGAATTATAAGAAAATATTTCAAATTCCAGACAATTATTATTTTTTATGAGGAATTCCATTCCATTCAATGGTTATCTTGACTTTACTTTCGTTTTTTCCCTTCAAATTCAATGCAAAACTAGTTTTGGATCACAAATATTGTCTGAAATCTGCAAAATCCATGTTTTCTGCTGTAGTTTTGTATTTGATTTGAGAGAAAAAGCCATTAATTTTCGGTCTATTCTACAAATGTTTTTGAATTTCAATATAAATCAAAACGAATTGAGAATCAATTCAGTTAACGCTTGAGTTCACTGAACTTCCAAATATTTTTCCATAATTTCCAACAGATTTTTGTTCTAAAATAGAAAGGATTGAAATTTTATATTTTTATCCAGATGCTAATAAGCCTTTGAACCTAGTATAATAAGCTTTAATGAAATTAGGTTTTATTAACGAAAAAATTAATATAATTTCAAAAAATAAACTCAATTTTCCATATTTTCAAAATAAATTTATAATTATGCTTTCAATTAACACATTCCTTGGTTTATTATTAAATTTATTTAAATCACAATAATTTAAATACTTCTAGAACATTTACCAAGGACATTTATCAAGGACAGGATCTATCTGTTAAACTTGATGTCACCTTGATGCAAAACCTTTCCACTTGTGAATTAATTGATAAAGTCAAATTATAGATAAGAGTTGTTCTCAACGTGTCATCTCAGGAAAGGTGTCATAAATTATTTCAGTTTTTTTTTTCATTACAATACTCTTATTTTCTATTGATTAATAAATATAGAGCACATGTTTTGTAAAATGAGCCTTGGTCATAGGAGCTTGTACAAAAGAAAATTATTAATCTAGTTTTAAATTTAAATTAATCTGATTTTGATTCAATTGACTTAAAAACTGTTTTAAATATTTTCAAAATAGTAACAAATGAAGTAAATGAATGAATTTCAATCATTTTTATGCGAATCCAATCATTTTTTCTTAATAATAACTCAATTAACGGAACAAATTACAAACATCTTAAACAAATATATGATCTAGTAACTAGATTCTAGTTGATTTCAGCGCTATAAGTACTTTTTCAAATAATCCCTGGGGTAAGGTTAGCAAGTGTAAATCGAAGGTAAGGATATGTGTTTCAAATGAATCATCAATTATTCAATTATATAAACAAAACATTAAAGGTGATTTTGCATTTTTTCAATACATTCATGAGCTTGGTTCCTTGCCTGTACATGTCTATGTAGAAAATAGCCTTGGTAACTTTTGTCTGTCCGCAACCAAAACTTTTAACAAATGATATGAATCTCATTCAACCATTCGATACATGGATTTGGGTTTCGTTGGCATTGAATATGACTTTTATTTTTGCTTTGAATTAATTTTTAATCAGAAATGAGACAAACATTCGATGGGTTTTACTCTCAATTCTGATGAGACAACAGTTCCACGTCTTTCATGAAACAAGATTATTGCTCTCCAGTTGACTGTTAGCGAGTGTTGGGCTCGAGTTATGCCGGAGTCTTATACTCGATAACAGCCTCACCATCGGAAGGATAGACTATTCATGACCTGAACTTCGCTCAAAAAACGGGGAAAATAACGATAATTGTTCTGAAAGATGGCATTCATTTCAAAATGATTGAAGTAATCGATAAATAAGTTTCTCCGATAGACTATAAGTCTATCTCTAATCTCAAAACTTTTCGCACATTTAATAAAGAGTATGAAATCTGGTGTCTCTCAAGAGATCGGTTCCTCGATATAAGGGGTCAATACTACCGACAATGCTATCGATTTGTTAAAGTCGAGGAAAGCCTACGCTTTTCTATTAACAAAAGAGAAATTATGTTATCTGTTATCTAATACTGTAATACTCAGACAGTATTACATCCCATTATATCCCCAGTAATTCAAATATGTATTCTGTGTTTGCTATCAATTTCACAGCCATTCCTATGAATAAAGTCTTTCCGCATAAACTCAGTTCAATAAATTGTAAGCTATGAGGAAATTGAATCGATCAATACCTTGGTTATATTTTTCAATTTAAATATTTTCCTGTATTAAATCATTTCGAGTGCACTGAAGGCTTAATCGAGACATCGGTTTTATAATATATAGCTTTCGGTAAAGACATGGATTATTTAAATATAATTCTACTTGATCATTGATAAATTAGGTATATTGTACTAGCTCATTAAGCCAAATGTACATCTGGAAAATTTATTCAATCGGTTTTTTTTATCTCAAATGAAATGATTAGTTGAATGAAAAGCCTTTTCTGTAGATCACAATGAACTTGAAGTATTGATTTGTCCTCAAAATGCCTTTTATTTTGGTTTTGGTTTTGTGTTTCAAAGGTCTTCACTTAAACAATACATTTGTTTGACTTTTCAATAACAAGAATCTATTGATTCAGTCGATTGAAACTTATGTTAGGATTTGTTCAAAAGACATATATTTGCAGTCATTGAAGCGATTCTTAAATACAATGAAACCATTGATTCTCCAGAAAATGAAAAAAAAAGTTTTTATTAATAGAAAAATGACTGAAATTGTATGAAATCCAGAAATATTTTCGAAGGAATTCTCAAATATTTTTCGTTCGCAATACTGAACACAAAACAACAAAATAACAAAAAAGCGATAAAATGAGTGAATGGTTGAGAAGATAATTGAATCAGAAAACAATATTTTTGACGATAAGATTGAAAGGCATTCATTAATTTATCTGAATTTTAGTGGCGAACCAAATATTGAGTGCTTTCCAGTCATCTTCTTATCGGAAAGAGATTAGATTCGCCCAAATGTCTGTTAACTGAAGCCATTCTTCACTTTTATTATTATTGTCTCAATATTTTTGGGAAACTTTCGACTAATGATAGGAATACTCTTTAGAAGACTGTCCTCTTCTTATCATTCCTGTAGTTAACGACAAATTTAAGGCTAAGTCCTTTCAAAATGAGTCCCAATTAGTGGAGTTCTTAACGATACTAAAATAATAAATGATCTTGTTGAGATCTTAGATTCAGAGTAACATGACCTAATCAAATTACTTGTAATGTTTTGACTAGAACATTTTACCTAAGGCTACAATAAAACATCAAGATATGAAGTCAGCGGCATTTTATTTCTTGGAAAACATAATAAATGTCGAGATTTTATGCATCCCTTCCCTCTTCAAGTTGTTCTAAGACTTCAACTAATTATTGACTCGTTTTTTGATTCAAAAGAAATCCTTTTCTCAGAACTATTTGTTCAATGGATTTGAGTCGTCCTTAAGTTTATTAAATAATTGCATTAAAATTACAGACTTTTTGTTATAAATTAGACAAAAGTTTCCATAGATTTGTTGTATAGATTGAATACATTGAGTAAACATTATTTTACTCGATTATCAAAACATTTTTTCTAAGAGTTAGTAAAATATTGAGTCAAAAAGAGAGTAAAAATCATTAAAACACACAATAAATACAATTATTGATTAGGTTTTGTATAAAAGAAAAACAATTCATTGAAATATTGCAATAAAAACAATCGATTGATTGAAATCCTGAGAATTGTTATCATTTGAGATATTTTTTAAATTATTACAATTAATGAGAATTATATTACATTTAATGATAAAAATCGTAATAAAAATTGGTTTCAATGCATAAGTAGAGGCTATTAAGTAAACCAAAGGCTATAAACCTGGACATTCAACAGGACATCAGACAGGAGTCAATTCAAATTAAATTGCATTAAAATCTGAGTATTCCTCACTTTTCTAAACCTTTCAATCAATAAGTTTTGGACTCATTTTCTATTATGACTATCGCTTAACTTGTGATGAGAGAGGGGTCGGCACACCATTAAACAGCTGCTTCTTTGGCCTTATTTTCGTTGATATAACCGTTTGGTTTGTCTCGCAGTGGATGTGCGATGACGACAGTGCTTCCAATAGGGGAGTCGCACGGCATCATCGAAGAGTAGAGCGGAGTTTCACCCATTTTATGAGCTTTTGAATAAAGGGTCAATCAATTGAAATGTTTCATTTAGTTTAGAAATTGTTTCAAAAACAATTAAATTGAGTTCAAGACTCACCACAACCCGCATAATCTCTGGTGTATCTGATTTTGCAGGAGTTATAGAGAGGACAAGTCGGACAAAAACAGCAGATTATTAGGAATACTGCAAACACCAGACAAACCAGTGTTACCGTCGCTGCGATCATAAACGCCAGACTAGAAGACAGACATTATATAATAAATTAGACAAATGTTTGAATCAATGATTTATTTCTTTGAAATAAACAAATGAAAGCTTTGAATTAAAATTTGACATAAATTTTAATATAGTTATGGCATTACTTTTGATCGATTTCATAGATGCTTGTCGTCAATGAAGGACAGCATCGGTTATCATTGCAGCACTCGGTATAGTGCTTTGGGAGATGACCTGGACACTCGTAATAATTTTTATTTCTTGCATCCAATTTAGTGGTCGCCGTCTCTCTTAGCGGACAATAAAAGGTCGCATTTGATAAACAAATAAATGTAATAAAAGTTGAGACAAATAAAACAAAACACGAATCCATTGTCAACTCCGACATTGTTTTATCGATTTTATGCCTTTCCATAGACTGTATGGTTTGGGCGGTCTCTCCAGAAGATGCTCTCTTTTGGACGTCTCGCACAACACATGTCATCTCAATGGGAAATGCCATTAATTCAGAGCTTATGTAATGTAATCAAATGATAAACAGAGTTTGTAATACAATTGTAATACAATTTTTTTTAATCAACAGATATTTTCTGCAAACACTTGTTTCCCAACTTTTAAATCAGATATAAAATTAACGATTAGTTTATCAGAAATATTATTGATATCGTGATATCAATCAGTAGTTTAGAGAATTTTTAGCCAATTTTTTGCTCTTGCATTAAATGGGAACTGGAATTAAAATTTTCATAACTAATAGTTTTATTTAACGCATAATTTTATTCCCAAATGCTTTCAATTCACGAAATATGAAGCCTTTGAATGAATGCATAATTACATAATTGGATGGAAATGTTAATAAATTTTATGACTAAACCTATCGATTCTGTTCTCCACATAAACACACAGAAACAGACCCCATATTTATAGACTAAAAATATTCTCAAAAACTAAACTATTTATGATTTGATTATAAATAAAATTATTCAATAATTGACTCAAATTCTTGGTTTAAATAAATAATAAATATAATTATTATCCGTTTAATTAGATTTAGTGAAACACAAAGTATATGAGTTATGCTGTTCTCCCGCATCACATAAACAACTGATGAATAAGTTTTTATTTGAGTTGTTAAGCATTTTGAGCAACTGATCCTGTGGTGTGGTGTCCCTGATCTAAATTAAATAATACCAGACCTACTCCACTCTCTAATGGAATAAACAGATTATTAGACAAACGGTTAGTCGTCGTTAATGTCGTTACGAATTGAAAACTTTTTTTCCCTTAAAATCCATTTGTCATCGACTTTAAGAATATTAATTATTAGGAAGTCTTTGACATCTATTCCTATATCTCTTCACTTGTTTCGTGTCTTTCACTGATTTTTGTTTGTTTCGGAACAAAAATTACTTCAAAACAATAATTTGTTATCTTTTCGTTGATTTTCTCTCTTTTTTTTTGTCTCAATTCTGACTGAATTTCAAGGTATGAACGAAATGATTGTTTTCAATGAATTACTTGTAATTCTGATAATTGGACTCAATTTTTATGTTCTTTTGAATTGAACTCAATTTTAATTTATATATTTTTTGTGATTTACTTTTTTTTCTCTAAAAAACTATACTTTCCAACAATTTTACTGAATTACTCACTTTTATCAACAGATAATTCATTTGACAGCACTTGTCGTCGATGTTATGACAGTTCGGCAATACTTCACAAATGAAACAAAACATCTCTTGTTTGGGAATCCGAAAAACATTTGCTTTTATTTCAAATAAACTTCAATTTAAATAATTTATTCAAAACAATGACTAAAATAGTGTCCGAAACAGACTCTCAAAAGTGTAATATTTGTCACAACAGTCAAAAAGAGACAGAAAATCGAGAATTGATTCTTAAAATAATTGAAGACAAACTCAAATACGAAGATTTGGATCGGAATGAGTGGAGAAGTAGTGACACAGAATCTGAAGACGGAAACGTCAAGTGCTGTTCCGTTTGCAAAAAGAGTTTCTCATCAAATATGAAGAAAAGTAATACAATTAAAGAGAAATACAAACCGACAGACAATTCGGGCAACAATTATGGGGCCATTAATCCTGTTGTCATCATCAATGTCTTCAGAGATGAAGATCGGGAACAGATAGAAAAGGGAGGAATCATTAACGAAGCCTTTCTTAATGAAGATGAGACCCGATTTGACCTCAGAATCATTCCTGAAGTTGAAGAGAAAGTGTCTGACGTTTCTCTGAAAGTGGAGGGGGAGACGTCCTTTACCACCAATTGCTCCGACAAATGGAGGAATTCTTCCAAGAGGTCAATGTCTTCAGTTATGTCTCACAACTCAATTTACATGAAAACGATGACTCCTTCCCGAAGATCTTCTGCAATCACTTCCAATGCCAGTGAAAAAAGAAGAGAAAGCCTTCGAAATATGATTTTTGGTGATCCGGAGCTTTCTCTCCGACGCTTCAGTCAAGACATCAAAAGCACTGCAGACAAGAAAGAGTTTATTGATGAATACGAGACATACAAAGTGGTTATCCTTCAAGTTTTTATACCATTTCTTATTGCGGGTAAGGATTTGACAAATGTTTTACTTTTGAGATCTCTTTTCTTTTTAATCAATTAATTCTTGACATTTGAAAATACAAAGGCTTTGGTAATGTGGGCGCCGGACTCATATTGGATAGGGTCCAACACTGGCAAGTCTTTCAATCAGTGACAGAGCTATTCATTTTGGTCGCGTCGTAAGTCATGTCTTAATTTAATTTTAAATTTTATTCAATAAAAACTATATTGAAATTAATTTGAAGTCAAACTATATTTCAATTTCTTTTATAAATAGATTTCTTGGGTTCAAAGGTAACCTAGAGATGACCTTAGCAGCCCGTCTATCTACCCAGGCCAATTTGGGCAATTTAGACAAACCATCCCAACAGTGGAAAATGGGAATCGGAAACGTAATTCTGATTCAATGTCAGGCCATAGTTGTGGCTCTTTTAGGGGCAATGATAGCAGTTTTTGTCAATATTGTGAGAGAGTGGCGCTTCCAAGTGGACCACTGCCTCCTGATCTGTGCCACGAGTTTGATAACCGCTTCGATCACTGGTTTACTTTTGGCGAGTCTTATGATTGTCGTCATTATAATCGCGCGCAAGACTGGCGTCAATCCCGATAATTGTAGTACACTTTTCGCTGCATTTCTTGGAGACATATCAGCCGTTTTGATGTTAGCCCTGTCCGCGAGGGCTCTCTTTATGATCAGATATGACTACAATATGTTTTGGGTGGCGCCGACCACTATTGCATTCTTTCTGACAATTTTGCCGTTTTTTATATATATTGCAAAAAACAACGAATACACTAAAGATGTTATACAAAGGGGTTGGTATCCCATCATCATTGCGATGGTTATCTCAAGTCTCGGAGGCTTTATATTTGACTTCGCGGTCAGTATTTTTGAAACCATTGCTATTTTTCAGCCGATAATCAATGGGGTCGGCGCTAATCTCGTGGCCGTTCAGGTAATATGTCTTTCAATTGGATTATAAATAGTTTTGATTTCAATGGATTTGTCTGAAGGCGAGCAGAATCTCAACTTATTTGCATCAGAGGTGCTCTTTGGGGGAAATGCCTCCAATCAATTGTAAAGTCAATACAAGTATTTGTCAATTGCCTCAAAACGTATTCGTTGGCTCCAGTTAGTAGTCTTTCTCTCAAACCCTTCCTTTTTATCTAATTTTTTAATTAATTTTATCTGAATTAAGATACAAATGTGAGGACAGCCCGACTATTGCTAATGATGGCTATCCCGGGTCATGTAGTCTACCTGATCAGCATTCGCTTAATAAAACTGAACGAGGTCATTCTTACTGCTCCATTCGTTGCCACTTATTTATTGGTCGCTTTGATTCAAGTTTCTGTACTGCTATACATCGCTCACATTTTGGTGCCTTTCCTCTGGACTAAGAAAATAGACCCTGACAACAGTGCAATCCCGGGTAAACTAACATCCAATCATAACTTTCCTATAGTAACTACCCCTTGATTAGGCATTATGGCTACCGGTGACCTGATAGGGACAGCACTCTTGACCGTTGGGTATATGTTTTTGGTCAGTATTGAAGATCCGAATGCTTTGAATAAACAAAAATATGAATACAAGTCATAAAACTTTTGTCAACTTATTTATCGTTCACTCAATTAATGTAAATATAAATTGAGATTCAATTGTGAGACGATTTCGATCTCTTATCTCATCGTTTGTACAAAAACTGAGCTCTCATTGCATTAAATGTTTTTGATTTCAAAATCCAAATCAAATAAAATCAAACTTCAAGTGATTTCTATTGACTCGAAGTGAAGTGCCTTTTCATATGAGTCCCCATAGAGTCATACGACACACACGGAAACAATAATCTTTAATTTGATTCCAATATTAATAAAACAGTTGCATAATATTATTTGTGCAAGTTCATTTGAGCTTCTAAGTAAACATGAGCTTAATTGAGTAATTGAGACTAAATTATTGAGTGATTGAGCAAGTTCACATGAACTCCTTATGGGCTTTAATTATCTAAAGTAGTCATCAAATGTAAGAATCGTTTTAAAGGTCGTCCAGTTTTCCCCATTAATAATGCAAACGATTAATGTTTCTATTTTTACCAACAATTGTCATTAAGTTAATTTTAATGATAAAAATGATATCATTAATTTTATTTCAACATTTTTTAAGAAAAATATTTTTAAAATCATTTTTTTCAATTTTTTAACTTTCGATATATTATTCCTTAGAAAACGATAAAAGCAATTATTTCTTAAGAATTTAAACGAAACTTATAATGATTTTCAACACGAAATACTTCTTATGAAGAAATAGCATTCTTTCTTAAATTGCAAGTACTATATATTGCAAGTATATAATTAAATATTGTTATTCATATCTGAATTCCCAGAAAAAAAAGAAAAACAATTTTAAGAACCAATTTCTCTCTGGGAAAGGAAAAGAGGCAGAGAATCGATTTGAAAACGTTTTGTATTTCATATCTGTTTCGCAATTCTATACATTATTTTCAGACATAATAATGAGTTTCCAAAAAAACTCTGTTGTCTGTACTCCGGATGACATTTCTTATTCAATGCATAATTTGTTTATCAAATAATATCTAAAATTGTAATTGCCATGCTCAAATAGCTCAAATAGGCTCATCAAATTCAATAAGTATCATATTGAGCATGGTGTTTATAGTTTGATTTTTATAAATAGCAATTTGATATTTGAAGAATATTCCGGTAATTCCAGTAAAATCCAGAACCGTTTGCAAGTCTGGAAAATAACATTGAATTGAATGAGACCTATGAGTCGTCCAAAAATGACTAACAGTTAGTGGAAAGGGTTGAGAGGCTCAAATAGTTACTGACTTCTGCACAGAATGAGTTTTGGGGTGACTTCTAATGAGTTGTACTGACATTTAGTGTAACAATTTTGAGGACATATTGTATTTGTTTGTGGCGTCCAATAGTCTGTTGACGTAATGGGTATATAGAAGTATTGCGATCTGTGAGCAGACATACAACGATATAGCGATACAACTATTGACTGTTTTTAGTGTAGACTTTGAATGAGGTCTGCAGTGGTTAACAAAAATGTAAACCGGATTAACAAAAATGGTTTAATTAAAAGTGTTTTAATCGTATTTAATGGTTAACTATCGATATATTACTAAACTATTTATTTTTTTAATCCATTGAAACGGATGTAAAAAATTAGTGAAATTTTATTTATTCATCAATTAATCGGCGATTCAGTCGTTTTTAACACAATTTCCTCCATTTATGGGCTGATCATTAGGTAAGCCATCGATTGATAAACAATTGTCGGTCCCTTTTCTTTTGTCGATCACTGATTAGATCCAATTCAATGATTAGATTCTCCGAAAATTCAGATTTGTTTCAAACCTTTTGGTGTACTTCACATGTAATTGCATTATATCTCTTTGGGATCTGTCATCAAAACAAACGGTATTTGAAGAATGGATTCGCCGACAAAACAATTCTTTTTGGGCGACGAAGGGTTGCCGACCGTCCCATCAGTAGTAATAGATGTCCAGAACGAGGGCTACGCGGGTCCGGCCTCTCTCGGGGCCGACTCTGAGAGCTCTGAAGGCTATGACTATAACAGCGGTCATAAGTACTGTCCCTATAATGGATGTCTAAACGGCGCCATAACTCCTGAATCTAAGAACTCATCGAACGCTTCGCTCATATCATCGAACGGTAACCACAAGGAAATGGATTTCACGACTCTTCACACAATCGTAGAGAAAGTAATTCACCCAAAACCGGATTCACCCGAACATCAGCCACACTATCAAATCAATAGAGAAGAGGACTTACTCTCAACCAGTGTCCAGATATTCATCGCATTCATGATCGCAGGCTTCGGTAATGTGGGCGCGGGTCTGATCCTCGATCACGTCCAGCACTGGACAGTGTTTGTCTCAATCAGCGAAATGTTTGTATTGGTTCCATCGCTTTTGGGTCTTAAGGGTAACCTTGAGATGACAATGGCTGCCAGACTATCAACTCACGCAAACCTCGGTAATATGCAACACTGGAAGCAGACCCTGAAGTTGGCCAAGGGCAATCTGGCACTCGTCCAATGCCAGGCAACTGTCGTCTCATTCTTGGCCGCACTCATTGCCATTCTCTGGAGTATTGTTTGGAGTAATAAAGGAATAGATGTCGACAATTGTCTGACATTATTGGCCAGTAGTCTGATTACGGCAAACGTCGCCTGTTTTGCGTTGGGTTCGTATTACTAGCGCTGAGCCACTCCTCACTTATAACTCTAATGTTATTTTTGATGACTCGTTAGGTTTGTGTATGATATGTATAATCGTGTTTTGCGACAAAATCAAGATAAACCCTGGTACTGTCACTCAACCACTTCCATCATAACATTGTCTAATCAATTGATTCCTTTCCAATGCAGACAACATCGCGACCCCAATCGCTGCCTCATTGGGTGACGTAACCACTGCCGCACTGTTGGCCTGTTTTTCGCAACTCATCTTCAATCACACTAAACAGTCGAATGGCTTTCCCTACATATCTGTCGCCATAATTGTCTTCTTTGTTGTACTCCTCTTCTTGTGGTTATATATCGCTGAGAGGAATGAGTACACCAGAGATGTGGTGACCAGTGGTTGGTATCCAGTGATCGCTGCGATGTTTATCTCGAGTTGTGGTGGTTTTATCCTCGACTATGGGGTAGTCCTTTACGAAAGGATAGCATTATTCCAACCGATTATCAATGGGTTTGTCCTCTTATTCGCGTTTTGATACTTTTAACTGATTTTGTTGTCGACCACAGAGTTGGCGGTAATTTGGTTGCCGTTCACGCGAGTCGTATATCAACATCACTGCACAGGTATGGCAAACCTGGTGTACTGTTCCCCGGTTTTCAGGCGTTTACGTCACCGTTTGAGGCATTCTTCTCGAACAAAGGTTTGGGAAAAGCAATTGATTTCTCTTTAGATATCATTAAAACCTGTTTTTTATTCAAACATTTTTATAGATATGAATATAAAGACTTCTCGAATCCTTCTACTGATGGCACTGCCGGCGCACATCCTATACGTTATTGTGATTAAACTGATCGACGGAAGCGATAAAATGCAATTAACGACCCCTTTCTTCCTATTCTACCTGTTCTTCGCCGTTCTTCAGGTATGATAACAACAGTTGTCTATCAATGAGTTTATTATTTAACAAACATTTTTGTTGCAATTGAATGACATTTTCAAATGTTTTTATTGTTTGAGTTGTGTTTTTGACAATAAGAGGAACCACTCGAACAATGATAAACAGATGAATTGTGTTCTCGTCAGTAATGCCAGCAAAAAATTGATACGAAACAAGTGTTTGTCGACTAAAACTATTTATTGTTTTTATTACTCAAAAGGTATCG
This sequence comes from Tectocepheus velatus, assembly GCA_034700625.1. NCBI lineage: Eukaryota > Metazoa > Arthropoda > Arachnida > Sarcoptiformes > Tectocepheidae > Tectocepheus > Tectocepheus velatus. The sequence goes on along the minus strand of JAQIXV010000349.1, from coordinate 21,772 downwards.
CTATTGCTATATATGGCGTATAATTTGGTTCATATTCTATGGCTAAAAGAGATCGATCCCGACTCTTATGCAATACCTCTTCTGACATCTTCTGGTGATTTTCTGGGCTCTGCTTTCCTTTTGATTGCTTTCAAAATTTTGTCTCTAATCGGAGATCCAAACTCTATTAAACCGATCGACGGCTGAACCCCTTTTATTATGTCCTCTCTTTTAGTATTAGTTTTAATTACCAATTAAAACATTAACCGGTAATAAGTTTTATTAGTCCCACTCTTTTCTGTTAATTTGTTCTAAATTTTTATTCAAAGCCTAAAAAAACTTTTATTTTGGATTTAAAAATATTTTTAATCAAATGTAAAATCAATTTTTATTCAAAATTATTAATAATAATTGGTTTCAAAAATCTTAATCATATTTTTTTTGGTCACTTATTATGCGCTGCGATTGTTGTCTACTCTTCTGTTTTGGCGGAAAATCTGATAATCTTTTGGTTAATCTGAAGACAAGACACAGACATTGATTTGCATTAAAAATGAGAACCAAATATCTTCTGTAATACGAAATGTATTTTTACTGATGAATGAAATTCGAGAACTTTTTCATTAGATATTTGTAAAAAGAGATGTTTCTTAAGATCTTATGTTTGTGTTTGTGTTACCGTAACGGCAAATGTTGGGCTAATGCGCAGACCTATTGACTGTGCGATTGGGCTCAGCCTTCACTTTTGCCTACAAAACTCGATGTGATCTCGACTTGATTCTGACAATTCTGTGCTGAAGCACCCGAATAGGTCCGTTCTTGGCGTTAGTGGTTATATTTGATCTGGAACTGAGTCCATTAGTGTTTTTTCAAGTTAACTTATATTATAATTGTTAATATTTATGATTATTTTATTTGTCTAATGATTTTACACATCAATATTGACTCCAAATTGATTTAATTCACTAAAATTGATTGTAAAACACTCAACTCAAGAGGAAACTCATATCTGGAGATAACATTCCGTTGGGAAACCTATCGCTGGAATGAGATAACGACAACTTTGGACATCACTTTCTGACAATTCTCTACCAATTGGACGACTCTCTGCCGAATCAAAAGTAAAACCAAATGATTCTGTTTTTATATTTGACTTTTTGTTGCAATAATTGTTTTAATCCTATTTTACTATTGTTTTAATTTTATGACAAAATGATGACTTGTTTTCCTTTTTGGTTTGTCTTTTTGTCTTTAATTAGTCGCTTAATATTCAATCGATGTTTCATTACTTCCAACAAATTATTTGAAATACAAAGTCAGACATCTATTAGTGAACAGTATTTTAAGTCTAATTCTTAACAAATTAGCAGAAAATCAGATTCTCTTTCAGTCAGAGCTAAGAATCTTATTTATAATTTAAAGCATTTGATGTAATGCTCAGTATTTTTGATGTAATGCTCAGTATTTTTGATGTGCTCTCAATTAAAACATTATCTTAAGCTTAGAATCAAAGTTTAATTTGTGATTAAAAATCACGTTTTCATGCATTCTTTATATAACTTGTGTCTCATATAGTTTTGAAACAATCAATACTTTAGTTATTTTGCAAGAATTTAACCTTTTTTTCGGGCCATTTATCTGAATTAGTTGCCTATTATCTGAGAGTTTGTGTGTTTAATCACTAATACATTATATTTTAAAATAAAATATTCATTAAAATGTTTTGAGAGTATGTCTGATCACAACATAAATATATAGCGAAGTGAATGAGATTTCGTTAATCGAAAAACTGTCTTCAATTTTAATGTTTTGCCCAAAAAATGTCTGATTTTGAGCTCAAATTGAATGTAAATTTGAATTAAAATAATTGATTTCTTTCTTCGTTCGAGAATTCATTGCTATTTGTTTTGAATAATAGCTATTTCTATGGCTTTTCTTCTAACAAACTCTTAGCGCCTAAACTACTGTTCAGTGGCTTTCGTTTTGTTATATAATTAGTTTTGGTTTTTGGGCTTTAAAACGAAAAATTCAGTCAACAGTTCTCTACTCTATTGTCGGTTCCCCTTTTCTAAAGGCTATACCCGAAAACTAATTGTGAATTAAGAGGAATTCAGGTTATATTGTGTTGAAAGATAAAAATTAGCGCCACTTTAATGTTCCCTTTTTTCTGTTCAGATGATAAACAAACCAAAGAACAGAATAGACAATAGGGTTAGGCTTTTGTTGTGTTAAATTAGAGCTGAGCCGCCCTTATCTTTGGCAGAAATCGCCAATATTTGTATCATTCAGAGCGCAAATTACACCGAAGGCCCTCAATGTTGGCAATGGAGGCAATGAAGGCTAGAATTGTGAATAAATGGTTCACTTTTATCGACCCCACAAACCGTTGATCGCATACTTATTTGGCTCACAATTTGATGTGTTGTCGAGAAAAACGGTTCTGAGATAAGACACAAAACCCAATTCCAGGCCAACAGTTAGAGAACAGGGTTTTTGTGTTGCCTTCAAAAACTGTTTCATTCGGTTTTATTCGATGTGTTTTCTCGAAGAAAGAAAAATCAGTTTCTATATCGAAATCCATGGGTTGTACTCCTTTTTATGTATCCCTATCTCTCCAAATGAAAAACCTTATATTCCTTGCGCTCCGTCTCCTCTCCGTCTCCACTATTTCTCATTGAAGTATTTCTCTCCGAATATATCGAGAAGTCTTTTGAAGACTACTTTTTGATTCATATCTGAAGACACGCTATACTTCTTTTCCTGAAATGAATCCCAAACTCTACGCCAAAAGTGAAGATCAAAATGAATTTCCAAACCTTTGGATATATTAATGTAATGCATATCTAAAATGTTTTGATCGAAATCTGAAAATATTAAAAATATATGCATCGCATAAAACGGGTACAAAAAATCGAGAGTAAGAATAAAATTAGCGATTCTTTACTCTGAATGCGAAATATAATAAATATCTATCGTTTGAGATGTGGTACAGATGTGGAGTAGAGCACAGGGCACTTGTGATCCATATGTGAAAGTCAACATCTGTCTACTCCTATGTTTGTCATTTCAACTCTATTTTATTGAGAACCACAAAATCAGAGTATCTTTTTATATGCAAAACAGTCCCAGAAATCTATCGGAAAATAAAACCTTTTATTTATATATCTATTGCTGAATAAAACAATAAATTCACTGATATTTTCACTTTTAGTAACTAATTGCATGTTATTCGCAATACTATATAAAATTTATGGTCAAATGAGGACTTGTTTTGCTTTTTCTCCGCTAATTATTTCAATAGAAAGTAATTCATGTCTTTAATTAGTCGCTAAATATTCAATTCACGTTTCATTACTCCAAATAAATAATTATGTTTTCAAATATAAAGTCAGAAATCTATTAGTGACTAACATTTTGAGTGTAATTCATATTAAATTTTTGCTAATTTCCAACAAATCAGCCCTTTTTTCAGTCATTGCATAGTCTCGTTACTTATCTTATAGTAAAGAATTTGATTTAATGTCAAACCCTTTCAATTGACTCTCAATTAAATCTATTTTTTGGATTTTAAGTCAAAATTCAATTTTTGATTAAAAATCACGTTTTCATATAGTTTTAAAACAAACGGGTCTTTGGGTTATGTTTAAAGAATTAAAGCTCTTTTTAGGGACTATTGTCTTGAATTTTCTGAAAAGGTTGTCCTCTTATTTGAATTTGTGTTCACTGTTTTGTGTTTAATCGCAAATACATTAGTTTTTATTATAATATAGAAAAATATTCATTAAAATTGTAGTATAACCTTAACAAGTGATTCAACCTATTGTTCGCTATTTGAATGTCTTTCCCATTAAGAAAATTGTTATATGAATGAAGAGAAAAATGTTTTGTAAGGAAACTATTTTGAAGTCTTTTACTCCAATTGAAGAGCACTGGAGAATAAATTTGTAACAAAAAAGGAGTAATGAAATCAAATCCAATATTTATGGTGTATATGGTGTATATGGAAGAGGAAAAGAATTGCCCTAGACCAAATAAAAGCACAACTAAATGTAATGAAATATGTGTGCCTTCCCTTCTCTTCGCTTCCCTTTCCCACAATAAAAGCAATAATTGGCCCAAATATTCATTAACCGAAACTTTTATTATATATTTTTTGCAGAAATACATCAAATGAATGATTATTAGAGGAAAGGAATAGCATTTAGAGCACAGAGAAGAGCGACAGCCTATGGTTTAATCTAAAGCTTGTTCCTGAGAGAGAGACACGAATTATCCAGTGATAACCCGGTCATAATTCAGTCATAAAACTGGTTAAAAATAGTATACTTAATGGAAGTACGAATATTGTCATCCGATGAAGACCATCAAGGTATGTTCCAATCTCTCCCTGTCTATGCCATCACCAGTGATGTAGGGGTCGACCAAAATAGTGATCTCTTCTTAAGCTTCTTATTTACGACAGAAACGGAGGAAATCGGAAATCCGTTTCGATTCCGGTGGGAATGAGTCTCAGAGTAATAATGATAGGAATGGCTAACAATTCTGTTTTGTAGTACTTTTATTACAATTGGACAGTCATTGCTCGGCTACGGCTACTCTTTTATTGTAGTCCTCAATATTAGTTAATTAAGCGATTCGTTTCTCAACTCTAACACTCGTTTACTAGTATTTAGTTCTCAATTCCTGGCCATTGCCTTCCCTTCTCCCAACCCTCAGCACTGGTATATGCGATCAGTTATCTGTTGTTTGATATGAAGTCACATACACTCAAAAGTTTTTATACGATTCAATCGAAGCGAACAAATTCTGAGCTAAACTTCTGTCCAAATGAAATATTTTGTTCGCTTTGTTGAATGCCAAGAATCAATTCATATATTCAATGAAGCAGAGGCTGTGCTCAATGTCTATGTGTTATGTCTATGTCTATCCAGTGCTGCGGATCGTCTGCTCAAATCTTTTTGTGTAACAAATATATCTTCAATCGATCTGCAGATCAGATCACTTGTTGCCTTAGGGCCAGACCCGTATCGCTCCATCTCTTTCATAGTGAATGCCATTCCTATATATATTATCTTTGAGTATAACTTCTAAACTGATATATCATTTGATGGTTTAGTCTGTTATAGTCGGCAACACTTAGCAAACAGTGCCTCAAACCCAACAAAAATCAATATTTGTTTTTCTCCTCTATTTTTCACTTCAGTTTTTGGGGACGACTACTGTTCCGGTTATGTCGACCAATACGGCAAATGGAATACCGGCTTCTCCTGTCCCACAAAGTCTAATGAAGAGGCCGTCTATTGCTGCGGAACTCCGACTTATAAATATTGTTGCACTCGTAGGAGTCAATCAGTACAAACACACAGCAGTCACCCGACCCGAACCCAACTCGAGTAAGTCGTTTAAGGATTAAATTTATTGCAATTATTTTATTTTTCAGATCAAACGGAGAGTAATAACATTAAGAGATTATTTTCGGTCAAAGATTTTATTTGTTTTTTAAGCAAAAGACATAAAACATAAAAGAATTTCAGAAAATCTAACAAAAAATACTTTTTGTTTGGAAACAGTCCTCGGATTCTGTTGAAGATCGTTGGCCTTACATGTATTGTATCGGTTTTTCTAACGATTCTGACCTGTTATGTGTGCAAACGGTATTGGAAAAGGAGCGACAGTCGCGACAATCACGTGTATCGCATGTCTTGTAATACTACGAGTAGTCCCCATGTCTTTCCTTTGGAGTCTTTCCAACCGCTTAATCCGAACGCATTTTTCAAATCTCCTGATCACGTGGCGAACCTGTGCGGGGATTTAGCCCTGTTCTCGTCAAGTCAGGCACAGCCAACACAATTGAGAGCAGTGTTTGCCTCATCTCGAGGCACACCATCGGCATTGTGTTCATATCAACACAACAACCAGTCAATAGTGCGTCAACATAGAAACCATGAGCCGCCTCCTCCTTATCAGTTGAGTGTCATTTCTGGCAATGCGGGAACAACTGGCAGTACCACCGGCTCTGCATCTGTCAGTGGCGGTGCCGGCAATAGTAATGCCATTACAGCTAATAATCAGACGACAACTGAACAGAATTGTGTTTTGTCTGACTCTGATTGTAATTCAGTTGAAGCGGCGTATACTGAGGTAAAGATACCATTATCTGTGCTCTCCTCACATAATAGTCAACCACAAGAAGCACAACAACCACAACAACCACAACAAAGTAGCGCTTTTGATATTCATACACAACATTCACAACAAAGACCTCAATTGAGGCGAATGTCTCAATGATAATGGCATCACATCTATCATTACCACAAATAATATATTAATATATTTTAATGATTAGCTTCAGTTGAGTTCTGTTCACTTTATGTCCTCTTTTGGCTAATTGTTAGACAAATATAATTATCATTATTTCAATTATTTACTTACTTTGAGTGATCACTAAAAGACAGACCAACAGAGAAAACAATTAAAGTCTATTATCTTTATAATTATGATTCAATTTTATATATAAATATGAAAAACAAAAAACTATTATATATTTACTGAAATAAAAGACAAACAAAATAACATGAATTCCCTTTGAATTTAGAGAAACAAAATGTAATTCAAAAAAAAAATCTTTAATTTTGTGTAAAATAGGAGACAAGAGAGAGAAAGATAAAAGAGTAAAGGATTTGATTTTAGTATTCATGTTATTATATAATAGAAAAATCACTTTTTTGTGACTCAAAATAGTTTCTCGAGAAAAATGTAAACTTTATTTAATAAAGTTTGACAAAAATCATCTGAACAGCGATTTTTTACACTAAAAATATTGCTCTAAGGCTTGACCTCCTCTTTCATGGCTTTTCAGTTGAGATATAAAAAGAGTGAAATTTTTCGTTTTCATACTTTCAGTACTTTCAAGGCTTTAGATATGAGTGAAAATGCAGTCAAAAGTCTTTATTCACGTATTCTTTGCGACATCTGATGTAATACAGTGTTGAGGAATAAACCAGAGTTTGCTTTTATAGATATTATCATAAACTTATAGAAGAGTTTCTATATATTTTTGGTTACTTTCCGTTCAAATGCAATCATTTTTTGTCAGAAGTTATTCTAAACGCATATAAATCAGTGATTTGTTGAATCATTTAATGTCATAATATTTGACAGAATTTCTTCGATTCGCTCCTTTAGTTTCCTCAACAAAAGTCATAGACATTAGTAACACATTCGCTCATTGTTTGAACGGCTTGTGTTTTGTGAGGTATCGCTTCGCTCAGTATCGCATTTATGTGAGCACTGCCTCATCCGAGGGCTAGATATTAGGCATTGTGTGCATGAGTTAGGCTTATGTTAGATTACCAGGGGGAATAACGCTTTCACAACAATGATGATGAAAAATGAAGTCGTTTCGCGTTCGCCAATTTTTCACCACTGCTCACGGCATTAGACAGTGCCTCGGATTGTGTCACAAATCTTAGATCACATCCCTTTGATTCGTAGCCATCGCTACTATATTTTCCTCTGTTTTTCTCTTTATTCGTATAAAACCAGAATATTAGAGACGGAGAGACACAACAGAATATATGCAATGACTGGCGTATAAGCACAGGGAATGACAGTCTGCCAGTCATACCAGTGATACAGTCTCTGAGTAAGTCTTTGAAAGTCTTTGGAAGAGCTAAAGTGTGTTCCGTCACATTTCACATCATGTGATCACACGTAACACTAGAATAAAGCCCCGGGGAGTCCATAGCACACACATATACAAACTCATAAGAAAAGACGTGAAAGAGTGAGGGCTTAAAAAATTTTGCACAATCTTTGAGCTCAGAGTTCAAGAATATTATAACGAAAAATGAGTTCTCATCGCAAAACTATTTATTTGCTTTTCTATTATGAAAAGAGGATTTATTTGTTATCTTTTCAATGGTATGTTATATATCTAAGAGTAGAGGAAATGATGCATTTTATGGCTACATCTTTCTGATGACCACCGGTCCATAAACGAGACGACATGTCAGCGCTGTTCCGCTACATTCCAACTCTCGATCCACTCTTTCAGTAACTCTACACTATTGGCGACCCAAACGTTTATACTCACAAACTGGACAAACATTTCTCAATGTCTTATAATAGCGAACATCGATTCAGATTAAGAGTTGAGACCAAATGAAAGTCGATATATTTGACCCGTCATTGAATTTCATGGATAGAAAAATTCAATGGCTTATAGACAGCGACGGATACCCACCAAAAAACAACGTTAAGCTCATTCATGGGTCCGGCTTATAGTTCATTAAATCTTTGGCTTCTATTGACTCTTAAAAATGGATAGAATATTGATTTATGCAATTCTTTGATAAAAATAAATCCATAAAAAATTCATTCGTTACACAAAGCCGTTGAGCCTAACCTTTAGCTCATACTCTCCTCACATACTTTTTTTATTCGAGAGGTCTTTCCAAATAAATCTATTTTATCTATGAGTTTGGCTCTACTTTTCACTTTATTATTCTTTAGTTAAGGGGAAAAACTTATGAGTTTATTATAGTTTAGGAAATGACGTAAATAAGTATCGAAAGTCGTAAGACTTGGGTCTGAAATGAGAATTTCTTTACTAATATTTTGTGAAACATTTGGCTCTTTTCGAGTCTCAACTGCATTAAGGTTTTCATTTAAATGACTTCAAGTATAATAAAAATTAGTTTTATATCTCAACAATAAAAATGAAAATTTTTTTTATCGAAATTCATAACATTTTTCTCGTCTTTTGTTGATTTTTTTTGTACACCATTTATGAAAATAATTGAAAATTCCTTTCGAGAGGTAATCAAAAAATTCGCAAAGAATTTTCACAGAAGAAACGATCAAGGTAGGTTTTAGTTTTAGTTTTAATTCAACTATCATAGAGTTCTAGTTAATTGAATAAAAAAATGTTTGAATTTTGATTAAATTTTAAACTTATTCCACTAAAAACGAAACTCTGGATCAGTTTGATAGACACTATTGCATGCAATGACTGTCACATAAAAAAATCTATTTTTAACTAAACTTTTTAGTTTTGATCAGAAAATCGATTTTCTTTGCTTAGTTACACACATTTCCCTCTCAAATTTCAAGCAAGATGAATTAAAAAAAACAACATTATATTGTGGGGACTCATTATTTTAAAAAAATGTAATCAAAAGCTCTTACTTTTTGTGCTCGACTAACATGACTTCATCGCACGAAAGAGGCTTTTAAGGGGTTTTTAGGGACACTCTTTTGTGTGTATTTTATGCAAATGTTATGAGTAGTCAAACATTAGAAAAAATTCAGTCCGTAATGACTGCGAAGATCTATTGGATTAGTTTCTTAAATAAATTATTGATCTCTTCCTACGCTATAATGAGTTGAAGGTATTAAACGAATGAATTTTCTATTAGCCCTCAAATTAGATACACATTTGGGAGACATACCAAACCCCAAATACAATATACTTTTCCTTTCATTAGAAATAATATTTTCATTTATCCTAATATTTCGTTATTTCGGTTCAATTAATATTCATTGCTTTTAATAGTATTAGAGAAACGTATCTTAAAATCATTAAGATTTTGTATAGAATACATGGAAAAGAAATTTGATATTATTAGAGAAAATTCAAGTAAATCCCATTCACTCTAATGATATGCTTTTGGCATAAAATCATTGAAATTAATTGGTTTACAAATTCAATAGAAATATAATACCTTTTTGTATATAATTTTATCGTAAATGCGTTGAATAACAAATGAGAATATCGGTTATGAATAAAGATTTAATAAGAATAAGAAATGATCTGACATATAATGAAAAGGGAGAAACTTTTTATCTATGAATTTATGATATATTCGCCAAATATTTCATTGAATTGAGGCTCAGAATTGATCCGAAAGAAAGTACTAATCAATAGATTAATGTATTTCTATATCTATTGGTATAATATTTTGCCGGTTTTTTTCTAACAAAAGAATATTCGTGTTTATAGAGTGGATGTGGAAGAAGTGGCGGTTGGGATGGCTTCAGCACTGACAGTGTCGGCGCAAATCATTGAGTATTTGTAATAACATGAATCATATCAGACGTATATTTGCGGAACACTTGGCGTGAAAGCCAAATAAATTGCTGAAGAATTGTGTAAACGTTTATACGTTTATGCATTAAAATTATATTATAATGTTATATAAAGCTGTCACCAAAATGTGTTCACCACTTAATAATTTCAATACCATCTCTAAGTCTCCTTCCTCTCCATCTTTGTCTGCAATGAGAGGTTTGGGGGCCTTAAGAGAGAAAGAATTGCTAAAAACCGATGCATTAACTTATAAACAGAAACGACTGTCTCTCAAATACAAGAGATTCCTCTTTCCTGACACTCAGAATATTTTTTATATCAAATTTTAGTTTTGTATCTGAAAATTGTCTTCAAATAAGTTATACGATATATAAAAAGCAATGACTAATAATCTCTGAAAATGTTGGGAATGTTTTGTTCATGAATTGAATTTTTAATACTTTTATCAAAAACTATTTGAGAGAAACTGTTAGTCGGGTTTGGAGTTAAAATTCATACAATAGTTGTTACCAATTCTCTGAGGAAAAAGTGCAGTGCGTTAGTCGAGAGCGAGAAAAAAAAGTACAAACTTTATTGGAAAGGGAGGGAAAGGGAAGGGAATGACATATAACGAGAGACTGAGTGAGACGTGAATCAGTTACGGATATGGAATGAGTTCTTGATTTTAGTTTTGTATGACTTATGGCATACGACTCACAAATGAACACAATTTGTGATTCATTTGATTCATTGTCTCCTTTGCTATTCAATTGTCAATCGATGTTATGAACGCTTTGCCCAAATGTGACAGAATTTATAGGATTTCCACAAATGGTTTAATGAATAAACACAATGAATACAAAAATATTTCATTTGATTTGATTTTTCAACAAAAATTTGTTTGGCTTTTGGTATCGTTTTTAGATTATTCAGTGAAGAAAATTGTATTATATTTCGATTGTGTTATCTCCAGAGCCTTCAGTTTTGTAACAATTTTCACAATTTTTGTTTCCATTAAATCAATGGAAACTTTTCGCTTATCATTGAAACCATTTGACTCTCATTGAGTAAAATGAGTTAAGTTTTAACTTTTATATCAATTTAAGTCTAATTCCTGATTGACTTTTAAGTTGACTTTTAATTAAATAATTTTTATTCACACTTTCGGACATAATTTGTTTTATATAAAATGAGATTCAAATAACATTTCTTTTGAGTCTTCAATAATAGAAATTATTTTTAGATATCGTTTTTATATTAGATTTTTAATCTGAGAACTGATTTAATACTTAAGACTTTTATATTTTGTTTGAATTTATTGTTTCAGTCGTTTTTAGTTTTACTTATTATTGGATTAAATATTTATTTTTTGGAAAATGTGTTCAATTTTGTTGAAAGAATTGAATAAATTGATTGAAATTAATAATAATTTGAATTCAATTAAAGAAGGATTCACTAAAAGTGTTGGAAATGTATTGGATTTTAATGAAATTAATAATTCAGTTATCGATGAGATTAAAGTAAGCAGAATTGATCTCAAAATTATTGAATTGAACCAAAAGTCACAACGAGTCAAATGCAATGAATGTAATAAATGCTTTAGACTTTCATTTGCTTTAAAAAGACATCAAATAAATCATTTAAATGAACGCAAATTCGTTTGTGATTGGAGTCAATGCGGAAAACTATTTAAAAATAAGAAAGGTCTTTATAATCACAAACTAATCGTTCATTTTAGGCAAAGAAACTTTGAATGCAATGAATGCCAAAAGAGATTCAAATTTCAAAGTAAACTCAATATTCATAAACGGATACATTCGGGTGAAAAACCATTTGTTTGTGACCACAAGAATTGCGGCAAAAGATACCCTTAAAAATCAGATCTCGATTATCACAAACGAAGAGTTCATTTAAAAGAAAGAAAGTTTGTCTGCGATTATATTAACTGCCAAAAGAAATTTTTCACTCAACAAGAATTGTCGGGACATAAACGGATACATTCGGATGAAAAACCATTCATTTGTGTCCACAACAATTGCGGCAAAAGATTCAAACAAAAACAAGGTCTCGATAATCATATAAGATTACATAATAAATGAAATAAACCCCCAATTATTTAAATAAAAGTTTCGAAAATACTATGAAAATGGGTTTACAATAATGAGAACTAATTCTCTCTTCAGATAAATATTATTCGAAACATTTTTTTCATTTTTATTCAAAAATTGTAATATTTGTCACTTTATTTTCAAATCAAATGTATTTCGACGATATTCTGTTTAATAATAAGTATTCGCTTCACTGAATCACAAAATAAATTGAATGATATTTCGGTTATATTTGTTGGAAAGACTGACATTTGAGATGAGGTTTGAAATCAAATGGGAAGGCTATGGGAAGGCGTTCTCTAATATCGCTGATGTTATCAAACTAACGACTGACACAACCAAAGGCTCTCTATATTTGTATTACTCTCTGCATAACAACAATGAAAAGGTATTACAAAACCAAATACAATAGAAGAGCACAAAAAACATTACATAAGTTATCGCTTTTTGTGAACTAATTCTCCGAATAAATACACAAAACGTTTAGTTTATTAATTGCTTAATACTATTAATAACTTGACTTTATTTAGCTATTTATGCGAAAGAACTACAATTAATAGCTCTGACTATAACTCAAAATGTAATTTAGAGAACATATTCACTCATTTATAACGAAAAGTCAGTTAAAGAGTGAAACTATTTTTACGATCAAAAAATATTTTTCTCTCTTTTTGAGTGCCGTTATTGCAGTCAAAAAAAGGTTTACTCCTATTTCTCTTGTATTATATAAAACATGTTTTTCATAAAATATTCAATTCATAGACTAAATTGAATTTAAATTTAATGGACACTAAATATTGAGCCAAAAAAGTAGTAAATATTTTACTCGAAGAGAATCAAACGAAAAATGAAAGCGATTTCAATATATTTTAAAAGTTAGTTATCTTTAGATCCTATACTTCAATGAATATATTATTAATTCATTGAATTGAAGACAAATTTATCTCAATTTTAAGTGAAATCATTATTTCAAAGTATAAAGTCTTAAGAATACATTAAAAATGAATTTTTCAGAAGACTTGAAAAATAAAGACCAAGATTTCTTTTATACGGAACACACAGGAGAGTATCAAATTCAGAATTATAAAGGCATGGATCTTATCACTTGAAAAGAGTAAACACATTTCTATTGCGTTAAATATGAGAAGAATTTTGTGGAAATTATTTTCAATATGTTTTAAGTGCATTGAAATGTGAACTTAGGGTTTGGTATAAAAAGAAGGAAGGAATGAATTTTTTATAAACTAAAATGTATGTAACCCTGGAACAAATTGTTTTAACGTGTTATGCTTGAAAAACTAGTATCTAGTGATCGATATTAATCACTGAAAAGAAAATCTCTTTTTTTGTCGATCGCTTTTCAGTCGGAAAGCCTCCTCTCTATTATAGACTTGATTTGGAGAGCATTGAAATGAATGGAAACTTTAATTTTTTTAGCACTAAATTAAGATTATATACGAGTCATTAGTTTGAATTTAAACAATTAGTTTGATGTTTGCCCTCAGTTTAAATGCAAACATACTTTTCAGACTCTCCTGAGGTTTGCTCTAAATAATTGACTGACATTTTTGAGAATCAAATGTGAATTCTATGGCAAACAATAACTTTTGTAAAGAAGTCTTTTAATCGATTAAAATAATCGTCAAATCGATTACTTAATGCCTTAAATAAATTACAAAAATATGAATTAAAACAAAAGACAGGATTTTAAGTTGTTTTGGATATTATTTATTAATAATTAAATAAATGTTTCGGATTATTCTGTCAGAGTTTTGTACCATTTATGAACAATGTCGTTTTTAGCCTCGGAGAAAATCATTTGAAACATGCATTTATCTGATTTCCCAAAGCCTTGGTATAGATCTAATACGAGAGTCAATTAGAGTGAATGGTCGGTACCTCTGCTCACAAATCGATAAATTTAATCAAAATTGAAAAATCGTTCGTTAAGTCAAACACTTATTTGTATTATTGAAAGCAATGAAAGCAATGAAAGCAAATATATTAGCGAAGACTGGAATGGGTGTAGACCTTAGATCACGTACTGACATACAAATGAAGGGTTGGGTCCAACCAATAGACAAAATCAAGAATAAGAAATGGATTACAAATGATTGGTTTTACTAAAACTAATTGAATAAAACAATAATAAGAGTATTTGAAAAAACTGTTTTGAATATAAAGAAAATCTATTAACAAAACGATAACATATTCTTAACTTAATTGAGTTCTTCCCTATTATGAGACAAAGTCAGGCGATTGTCAGCCAATAAAGAGTCAGACTATTGTCCAAATCATAAAGACGTCGACCAAATAGATGGCAATATATTTATTTGTATAGTTTTTTTCTGGCATTTTTGTAGCACAGGTTCCCAATATTGTGTACAATGTTTAAGTGATTGGATTGAAAGCAATAATTTTCTCTCCTCTTAAACTAATTTTGTTTTATCGATAGATTTCAGTCCACTGTTTAATGATAGCAATATATCTGTCGAAAAAGGAAAGACTACACTATAGTTACCTATACTTTATTGAAAGGCAACTCAGAATAAAAGTCTGTGTCTGTTGTCAAGAGTTTTGATTTCCTAACATAAACGGGGCGTAACTCCATCTGAACAGCTCTTAGAAGATAATGAACTTCCAACCGATGTCTCAACTAATTTCGTTTTCTCTCATAAAACGAAAAAAAAGATTCACTTCTAATGCATTGACTAATTAAAAGGTAAATAAAAGATAATGTCTTTGCCTTTTGATGAAAGTGCGAAGAGTGGTCTCGTTTTTCTGACTCTCAATGACTGTTGTCTGATGTCAATGAAATGGTGATTCTTTTGATTCATTTTCTCAATTGAATAGTTGTTTACGTTTTTCTGTTGATTAGAATTAAATAAATGATTTTATTTGCATTAAAAAGCTTTTGATTTAATGAAAGGTCAGAATGAAGTGTCGCATACCATACGCCTAATCGAAATGTGATCCAAAATAATATAAAGACAAATATCGATTATTTGTGTCAGAGTAGGACCCAAATGCTTATTCCGTGTATTTGTCGACTGAAATAATGATTATTAATCGCTTACTGGAGAACATGTCTTCCAAAACATTTCATTCAAACTCTTTTCGTGTTCACAATTTTTTTTACTTCCTTTTCATCAGTTTTTAGATCAAACAACAAGAAAGAGAGACACAGAGATAAGAGCCTAACCCTATCCAAGGTCTTTGAAAACTTCAAGCAATAGATAAAATGGGCAAACCTTTCCTGTCTTTGGGAAGTCCTCTCCGAAGATATGGAATTTAATAATAAATTTTAGTCAAAGTATTGATTTCGTGTTTGAATACATAAAAGGCTATAAAATATTTAAATTTCTTTCTCTTTTGATTACATGATATGAAAAGACGAGAATTCTTGAGACACAAAGATATTATAGTTTGTGATGAATAGACTTCAGGACAAATCCATTTTGAGTGCTATCACTGTTTCAAAAGACATTATAATAATTGCGTCAATAAATTGCAGACACGAAAAGCGATGATAAATGAAAACAAATATAAAATTGAATGTAATGTTTGAAACTGAAAGCCAAACAATTCTTTGTTTTTCTCTCTATTTTTTCGGTAAACTATAAAAATGAGGCGTTTTTTCTATAAAAAACAAATATAACTAATGTTTACAATAAATCTTTGAGAGGAGAAGAAAACATGAAATCCTCGGCGATATCAACGATATATTTACAGCTTAGAGCTGATTGAAAACGAATAACTCCTAGAAAACTGAAGAGCCTTTCCTTTTTTTCTGGTTGATACTGAGCTCTTGGCTCAGCTTTTAATAATTGTGAAGTTTAGGCACATGTTAGACAATGGGAGAGCAGGTGCTCTCGTATACAATACATTGACTAAATTTATTGACTGATGGAGTAATGGTTCAATAAAAACGACTAAAACTAACACATCGTTCGATATAAATGTTTTGGAGACCTAATAGCGATGTTAAGAACCATCTGAGGCTTACACACTATTCCAGTCCTGTTTACTCGTCAAACATTTCGGAGCAACGCTCAGAATAAGTCCGGTGTCGCCAGAAGTGGAGTCACAATTGAATCTAAAGGTCAAGAACTGGAGCGGCGTTTGAATCAATCTTATGTTTCTTTTGTTGTTTGCCTCCAAATGATCTCCTCGTTGTTTGCCTGGATATTGAACGGCTTAACAGGACAACAAAAATCTGGTGATCGACAGAATTAATCAAGGTCTAATCTCAGTTGTCAACAACTTTTTATCAATCTATTTGTGAATGCCTTCCTTTCTTATGATCGATGATCTAATTAATCAAAACACCTAGTTCATCGACAGTTAGCAAGATCATTGCGTTTATCACTGGATAAGAATAGAGTCTTAGTCTTCATAAAGGTTTTTATGGATGAAAATGGTTTCGCTTTCAGATATGAGTCACTGATTGTGAGTTAAGGCTCATAACTCAGAATCCATTTGAGTCTATTCTGGGCTATTGTTCCACTAGTGATGGCTGTCTATTACCAATGAAATGACTCGATGTTCAAACATAAGAGTGTAAATAATAGGCACAGAATTGGATGTGCCTTCAAAACAGTGGTTTAATAACTCTTTTGGCTATAATATTAACTTTTGATCATTTGATCGATTGTTTGCAGTTTTGGTCTTTAATTTTGTCGAAACAAACGGTTCTATTAAATTGAACTCAAATTAATTGCCAACAGATTAGGGCTTATGTCTGTATTGGACTTTTAGTTTGGCAATTGTTAATATGCTGTTCATTTTGTTCGTCCTTTTTATTAATAAAATGCAAATTTTTCGTTAAATGAGTTTTATTATAGAATTTGCGAAAACTTTATTAATCAGTCGAAAGGCTTTCAATTTTCGTCAAATATTTATTAACTTCAGACCAAAAATAATTAGAAACTAAAGCAAACATTTGATGCCAAGCACAACTCATTTTAATTATTATTAGAAGTTTATGTGATGTCTGTCCTAAACCCAAACTCAATTATTTTCATCATTTATGGCTTATATTACTTTTATTGATAACTCGAAGAATATTACTTTTATTATGACATTTGGTTGTCATCCAATCCGTGACAAATCAAATCCATCAAAACTTTTGCGAATATAAACCATTAGTTATGAAATAATTTTAAAAAGACTTCAAAAATATCTAAGTTTTACTGAAAATTATTTTCAAATAAAATTTCAATTATTACCTCATTTCTGAAAGTCTTGACTCGAGAAATGTCTCATTAGAGTAAAGATCAAGAAATTGCTGACAATTATGGATTAATATGACATATATTTGAAGTATTTTCGGTCAACCCTTTGGACAGTTGTCTATTATTGACAACATTGTGGAGGATGTAATCAAATGAGTGGTTTCACACATTTGACACATTTTTTTATTGGAGATAAATTATGTTCGGAGTCATAGATTTGTATAATTTAATTAACAATAAGGTCTAGACTCTAGAGTTGAGGAATAGTCTGAGGCCTGAGTGCTCCTCAACTAATAAATTGAACGCATAATTCATGTAACACTTCGTGGTTAGCGACAGAAGAGGGTCTTTTTGATGACTCTATCCAACCAATTGAGGTCTACCCTCATCTGCAATACACTTGACTTTTAGCCAATATTACGAAAACATAATCTCAAGTCTTAATGGACTTCAAATCATTAAAAATCTTTAATCATTTTTAAAACTCATTTTAACAAATCATTCGGACGTTTGGATGAAAAACAAAATGAAAGGAAATTTAGATTCAATTCAATAAAATGAAATCGAAATGAAATTTGAGCTAAAGATAGAGAAACTCAACTGATTTTGTCTCAAACTTATGGTATTATCTGATTATTATATAATGAAATGAAATTCTATTCTCTCGATTGGATTCGATATAAAATTAAGTCCATTACTGAGAGATAAGTATTGAAATGCATTACTTTGTATTCATTAGAGGAGAGGATGGCCTTAATGTGAATGACTTTGTGCTCTTCAACTCAAGTCTTATGTAATTTTATTGACAAATACTTTGAACCGATTTATTCTTCTTCTGTTACTTAAATGGCTTAATTCAAAAGTCCATTTCTCTACGAAAAAAGGCATTTATGAGCACAGAATTGACTTAACCCTTATGTCAGCTTTGATTTCACACATTATTTCCAATCAATTGGTTCTGAATTTGAAACAATTTTTGTTCATTTGTTTTGTTCACAAAAAATATTTGACTCATCAGAAGAGGAGTAATAGAAAAGAAAAGGATTTTTATGTTTTCCTGTTTTGGAAACAGAGAAAAGAAATTCTTAAGAATCAGAAAAATAAGAGTCGAGTCCGAGTTAGTGTCGGGAGGGCTGAGCCATAATCTGGTGAACGCTAACATCTGTCATCGAGTTTGTGGTATTTGTCCCACAAAGTCAGTACTCCGTGTAATAACAAACTGAAGACTACTTCCAAAGTAAGTTTGTTTTGTAGTTAATGTCTTCAGACAAGCGTTAGTTCTGTTAGTTTTGCACATCTTTTGAGTAAAGACTCTTCACTATAGCGTAAGTCATCACTAAATACAGTGAAATGCAAACACAAGTCATGCAAAACGAGTATATAAGCCAAACATCACAAGAAATTATGCTTTGGTTACGCTTTTCAGACAAAACTATCATTTTCTGGTGTTTTTCAATTCATTTAATAGTTTTCTTGTTTTGAATCTATATTTACATAATTTTTTGGTTGAAATTAATATACGATTTGCAAACACTCAGGAGTTGTCTTGAATTTATCTAGTTTATATTGGAAGAAGCTAAAATGAAAACATCGAAATGCGTGAAGAAGTGTGAGCTGAAAAAATAGCCTTGGAGAATTGAAAATTGATGAAATGATTTGAGTAAAAGTGATTCTGTCGGGGGATTTGCCCAAAGATAGAAAAATTTCTCATTTCCTCATAATATGAGCGAAAGTGATGTTGAATTAGAGGAAAAATCAATAGATATTTATTATTTGGTCCACAATTTTTATTTACTCAGAAAACTCATCCCATCTTAACAACTGTTGGCCCCAAAATTGTTTCCTTTCGAGTCTCAGATAATCTTTATTTTTCATTTCAAAAAGTATTGAAGTTTTATATTTCTTGTCAAAAGTTTTCTGAAGTTTGTTTGAATTTTTATTTAAAATTTAGAACCAACCTTGAACAATTAAATAATCTATCAAAATATGCAAATTATTATTAACTTGTACAAATTTATTCATTAGAAATATGAGCTAAAGTTTTATGTTATTATCTTATGAGAGGAACTACTACTCAAATACTTAAGTGGTTACAGCATTTCCTAAATGGTGTCCAAACGGCAATTAATTTTAGGATTAAATCTGAAGATCTATTTTATTGTCGAACTAATGACTGAACAGTTATTTGATATCATTTTGAGTATAGAGTCAAACAAATTGTGTTTTAATGGCGATAACTATTAAGATATGGAAAGGCATACAATTGAAAGAATGACCAATAATTTAATGGCAATCAATCATAAGTACAAATATGGAGCGATTGTCCCAAACATTAATGAATGTATTACTCACGCAATCATTTATTGGCAAATAAACTATAAATAGTGGCAAAGACTAAGAGATTGATTACAAAGTGTTAGCAATCAGTCATCGATTGAAACACGAAAAGCATTCACTCGATAAACGATACTCTCGGCTAAAGATTTTCCACTGACATCGAGCTCTGGGAGGAAAGACATTTTAAAAGCGAGTCCACACGCTTTCAAACTAAAAGACAAACAGTTCTCTCTCTTAACCACAACTCTATTATCTGTTGAGATATCACTCTTCACGACAACAGAGACCACAAATCGATATCTCATCCAAACATATGATAACATAAAATAATCTACAAATTCACTAAAATTTCGTTAATTTCCAAGAATTTCAGACCAAGTTTTTCATTGAATTCATTAAAATATTTCTTCAATTGTGTGTTAATTATATCGGAAATAATCAAAAGAAAACTACATTATAAAAGTCAATCATTTCTTATAACACTTTATTATATTTAAAAAATATTTTTTACGTGAATTCTGTCATCTTTTTTAAAGGATGAGTTGAATAAATGAAATTTGAAATTTTGAAAAATGCTTTTTAGATATTATCGGAAAATATATATTATATGTGAAACACAAATATTAAGGACTCGAATATTATTTGATTTCTTTTTCCTCTGACTATAAAAACATTTTATTTTTGTATTGAATTTATCAAATATTTTCATAGAAAATGAAATCACACCAAACTTTAAGCTCTTCTTTATTATTATAGACATTATTCTGGGCTCAGTTTTATGTCATTTCCTCTTTTGGGTGAATAACTAAAGAGCGAACACAGAATACGAATGAATTCCTATTTAGGGTTTTGTCAGTAATTCTATAGGTTTTCAATTTTTTTCTCCATTGTCTGCCAAAATGATAGGAATGGGTGTTTTCTGGAGCAAAATCTGAGTGAAATTTAATGAAAATTCATTTACTCGATATTTTTCAACCGCAAAACTAATGATTGCTTTTCAGTATTAAAAAAAATTTCGTAAATTAGTTGAGAGAAAAGTTTATGACAGAGTCTATGAAACGTTAAGTCAATGTCTGAATGATTTAAAACTCAATTTTCACTCTCAATGGAGACTCACTGAAGTTCATATGAGTCGAGACTTTTAAATTCAGATTCAAACTCAGAATTAGAGGAGAAATGAGTGAATAAATTAAGTTTAAGTCAATGCTATGTTATTGACATAATTAGAAATTATGCAAATCTGTAGGAATTACTACTGACTCTCGCATTGTATTAAACAATTTGATAGAAATTTTTCTCTCTTCAGGCTTTGTGTCGAACAGATATTCCGAACACATTTTTTTTGTTCACTATTTTCACTTATATAACAGAATTGGGTTTTTTCTATCTTAAGAGCGGAAACCAACTCAACTCAAAGCCAATCCCTCTCTTAGGCTCTGAGGAAAAGCAATATATAAAAAGTGTTACAATTCTTAATATATTTGTTAACAATTTTTTTTTGAACTTTTGGATCGAATTTCTTTACTCTCTATCTATATATTGAATGTTAAGAATAGAAATTCATTTAAAATTTGCATTCCTTTTGGCACTTCTTTACTTAATTCAAAGGCAATCCATTTGTGCCGATCCTATGCCAGACCTGAGGCATGTTTTTCAAGTTTTCAGACCTCAAAATGAAAAGTATTTTAATCTATTCTGTTGTGAATTGTGAACAAAAAGCTGTGAAAAATGCAGAATACGTTAGACTCGGAGTGTATTACACGAAGAAAATCTGATATCTGTTTAATATTGTATGAATCCGTTCCACATATCTATAGCCAAACACCTCTTATAGGAATGACAATGATTTGATGTCAACACAAATTCACCCAAAAAATTATATTGAATTCGAGTGAACTGTGAAAACAATTTCATTGAATTGAATTTTAAATTTTTCTGATTTTCTTCAGTTATTTGTTGGTTTGCTTAGAGGAGAATAACATTTGAGTAATCAATATAGATCAATTTCATATTTGAGCTGGGTGTTTGAGTTTTGGCAGAGAGAG
>JAQIXV010000348.1:0-44572 GCA_034700625.1 Tectocepheus velatus | reverse complement strand
AATAAGTAATATTATGCATCAAAGTTGTGAAGTTAACTAATTTTACCTTGTGCAAAATTAAGTTTTTCGATTTTCAAATATTGTGATTGATTTTTTTGTTGTTGAAAAAACAACAAAACAAGCTAGGCTCTTTCAAAATTAGACATGATCATTGGGCTACTCTAACTACAGATTTTTATTTTTAATTTTTACCTTGATATCATCATTGAAGTAGGCCTTCAAATCAATATCAATTGATAGATCTTGTCTCAATTTGTTTTGGTGGAAGCCAAATCAAATAAAGCTTAAAATATATATTGAAACAAATGTTTTAGAAACTGTAACAATAACAGCAAAATAAGTCAAAAAATACAGATTGAAACACACTTGGTGATATTTTTATTTGACAAAATCGTGTTGGAATAAAATACACTTGCTACTATAATGACTCTGAAGATCGGCCTCCCCTCTCAGCATATCCATACAAAGCCAGCAGAAGTCAGTCTTGCATTTGAAGCACTTCATGTGATTGCACCCAATCTCTTCTTTCTGTGAAATGGTCAAGGTCAGAACAATCTTGATGATTTAGAATAATAACTTACTTCAATGTTGACCTGACAGCTAGGACATTTTTTAAATGAAGAACTGATGAATTGTTCAGATATTTCAATATCTTCGGTACGCCTTTGGATTTCCGGGCAGTCGTCGGTTCCGTGGAATGCCTTCCGACAACTCGTACAGAATGTGTGGCCACACTTATAACACCGGCCATAACAAGTAGCCAGATCGCACTCAACCTGCTTGTTGCACTTCGGACAGTTGTGCTGTATGATTCAATTGCTCAAGCTTGGTTTATCTTTGGTTTTAGAAAGGTGGAAAAACTTACCACATCCTCATATTGATCAATGATTTCATTGAGTAGATATCTGTCATACAACTTTATTTTTTTCTTGGGCAGCACCGATCTGATCCATCTGTCTTCGGCAATAAAATCGCAACCATTACCAGGGCATTTTATCTCATGCAATTGGCGTTCTTCAAATTTGCTTGATAAGTATCTTATTAAACAATCCCTGCAATATATGTGTGTGCAACCAAACGACTCCGAGTCACGTTTTGGATGGGTTTCCATACAAATGTCGCAAATGAATGTGTTTTTCACTGATATAATTAATAAAGATGGGTTTTTAAAATTTATTAATTATAATCTTAATCAATTTGTTAGTTTACTTTTGACATTTTCTTTTAATTCTTTGTTTACTTGAGATGCTGCCGTGATTGATGATTTACTATAATTATAAAAATAAATTTATATCTATTTAAATTTAAATATAAAAGTCTCACTTTTTTTTATCCAGTTCGTCAATTCTGGACTTCTGAATTCTGGAATTCACATGCATTCCATTCTGAGCCAGGTTATTGTCTCGAGCTTTTGTTGCCCGATTATCATTGTATTCAAAACTTGAATCACCTTGATCATCGCTGGCTTCCCTGTCGGGAAATTTCGTGCACCTAATAAAGTGCTCTTTCAAGAATTTGTTCTCCTTTTCCAGTTTCGAAACCTTTGTCTTCATTCTTTCGTACAAAGTATTTTGAACTTGAAGCTCCATTTGAAGTTGGTTAAGCTCGCTCAACTTGATCGTAATCGTTTCGTTAGGATCCGGATAGTATCTTTCTGGTACTCGGTCATCTGAATTTTTCCTCGTATTGACTGGATAATTTACTTCCTCGGCCAATCTGGCTTGTTCAGCTAAGCTAGCTTGTTCGGCTAGTCTATCTTGCTCTTCCTGCTCTGTGTCGAGAATAATTAGTTACTAGGTTTTATGAGCAAGATTGAATTTTTTTTTTCAAACCTCTCTTCTGTTTAGCCATTTGTTTGCTCTCTTTCATGACTTCCTCGAGAAGAATGTCTTCAGCCGTTTGGAAACTTTGGAAATTCAGAAACTGATTCCTCGATTCTTTCTTTGATACAATCATTTTATGTGAATGCTTTGGCCTTGGATCAACTGTATGAGCAAGGTTCTCTGATTTACCTTTATCAGCCAATTCATTGGATTTCAAGTGTTCGTGGTCGTTTGGATGATCTTTCTCCAATTCTATGAACAATGAATAAATTGAGAAAATAACGATTATTACCCTGTTCAATTACCTTTTCTATTGTTGATCAAAGGATCGAGGACTTGTGAGAAAGGGACGAGCGGTTCAACTTCCGGGTCAGTCGGGAGTACAACACAGTAGTGATTCTCTCCGTTATAGTAAAGAAGTATCGGTCGGTTCCTCTCGTGGTCTGTATTCGCGACATATTTGAAGTGAGTCTGAAGGTATGACTTCTCGTAGTCTTCCCTCAACTCTTCATAACTCATGTAATGTTTGTTTCGCAATGAGTCGAGTGAACCATAGCTATAGACCGGGCGCTCGAGTGCCAAACTGAGAGCCAGTATATGGATTTCGTCGCCCCAGACCTGGAGCTCAGTGGAGGCGTTGACCAGTCCTTCGAAGCCCAGCTCATGATTGTAGCCATACTTTTCGCGCTGTTCTCTCAGATAATCACTGAATTGGATCTCATTCTCGAGAAGAGTCGACGCCGTCAACAGTCGAAGGGATTCCATCATTGAGTAGTCGCCGAATAGGGCCACAGATATGCTGTTCCACAAACAGTTACCGTCACCCCTGACCTCAACAGCCTTGAGTTTATCTTCGAGTTTATCATGTATGAATTCGGTTGTTGGATCTAGATTATGTAGTTGTGTGTCAAATGTGAACAGGGTCTCTAAGTTGAGGCAATTGTCTCTGATATCTTTGATGTGACTCAAGAAGTAGTGAATAATTTTCCTGACATTCACTTCATTTGAATCTTTCAACACTTGTATGACTTCGAGGATTAGACACGACTTCCCGTTAAGCGTCTGATCCGTTCTCTGTCTGTCAATCACTTGAAGCCGTTCCCTTGTATTTGTCTCGTAATCGTTGAGCAGTTTCATGATCTTGGAATATTCGTTTGGCATAACTAATTCGTACTTGGTCATAGCAGTGAGTTCACGTTTTAAAGTGTCAAACTCAAGCTTCTTGAGCCTAATCTGTTCCCTCTTCCATTCCTCAAGCATTCTCACTTCTTCAGCCAATCTAGCTTGTTCAGCTAATCTAGCTTGTTCGGCTAGTCTATCTTGCTCCTCCTTCTCTGTATCAAGAGTAATTATTTTCTAGGTTAGATGATCAAGATTAAATTTTTTGTTTAGTTAGTTTCAAACCTCTCTTTTTCTGTTCAGCCATTTCTTTGCTCTTTTTCATGACTTCCTCGAGAAGAATGTCTTCAGCCGTTTGGAAGTCCTTATCCTCCGCTTCCCTCCTCTTCCGCTGTTCCTCCCATTTGTTCAGTTCTTCCTTTCGTTTGATCTCTTGTTTCCTTTCGAACTCCTCTGCGATGGCGAACCTCTCAGCCGGTCGTTTTGAAATTTCATGACCATGGTCAGTTGCTGGCTTGCCTCTGCCTTTGGGTTGCTTGTTCTTTGAATCTTGGCCGTTTTTCTTTTTCGCGCTAGATTGTTATCAGATAAATATAACTTGGTTAACGTAAATCGAACTCACCCTTGTAGTTTGTTATCCAATTCTTCATTGAGCAATGAATCTAATTCACCATGGTCAATTTGAACCGCAGTAACGGCTTAAATAAATTATTTAATTAATTAACCATGATCAATTTGATGATTTCAAAATTAACTTACTCGTTTTCCGATCTGACCACAAAATTTTGTCACTCATTTCAATTGAAAAATGTTTATCTAGTTTTCAGTTTTCAAACTTTGTTTACTCAAAATATTCGGTGAGTTTAGGCTTAGAATCAAATATCAAACGAAAATTTTTACTGCAATTGCATTAAACGGTTGTTATCTTTGCGATAAAAACCCAGGATATTAGTCATACATGAATTGAATAACAGTTGTGGCCTTGCTCAAATTACTTACAATTAATAATAAGTATTGCAATCCTTTTATGAAAGAAATTCAGCAAATATTTATCAAAAAATGATTAAAGACATTCATTGACATGTATTTCATTGAAATCAAAGTTCATCACCAGAAAACTTCAAGTGATCAAGATCGTTTGTTACTAACCCTTTTTTCTATTGCACCAATGTTTTAATGTTAGGCTGTGCTCATACCAAGGCTGTCATAAAAACTGTAAACATTTAGATAAAAGTATTTCATCCTTACGATTGATTATAACCATGGCAATACTTGCAATTTGAGATAGCTTATTTTCTGAATTCTCTTTAATTTTTGTTATCAATTGTTTTAATTTGTGGTGAATTTTTTTCAAAACTACCAAGCTAATATAATAGTTTACAAATGAATAGATCAATTGATAATCACTTAGAACTAGATCAATCTGATCTAGACGAACTGATATTTGATGGTGAGTTTACATTGATAAAATTATTAAAATTAACCTTGTTATGCTAGAACTCAAAAGGTCAAGTGTCAGATCAAACATCTCTCAAAGATGTGATACTCCATTGGCTGCCAACAGTGGGGCTGTGCCTAAAATTCAACCAGGCCAAAATAGTCCGGACTTTCAGAAACCAAGACCAACAAATAGTTTTAACCTAAGAGAAGAGCGTCTTAAATACTATGGTAAGTTTACCAAGATTAAATTTCAAGTCATTTTGACCCGGGTGAACAAATATTAGCCCTGCAACAATCACGTGACAATCCATTGGCTGAAAACTCAAACAGATTACCTCAACCAGGGCAAGTTCAACCAAGGCAAGCACAACCAAGGCAAGCACGACCAAGGCAAGCACGACCAAGGCAAATTAATCGGGCATTTTGGGGACCAAGGCAAACACAATATCCGGAGCCAAAATATCAACAACCGGATAGTTTTAAAAGAGAGGAAGATATGAGAAAACTGTTGGAACAGCAAAAAAGAGAGGATATGTTTCGGACGGACCGACAAATGGCTAAAGACTATCATCAGATGGAAGTCCTTAAAGATATCAGAGAAAAGGCTCTACAGAAACAAATGGGTTTGTCATTAAATATCACTCTACGAAATTTAATCTTGATGAATTTTTAAGCTGAGAAAAATAGTCAAGGTGCAATTCCGAAATTGAGGGAAAGAATGGCAAAAGACCAAGAACAACCTAATTCATCAGCTGATAGGTATTCAAATCTGAAGGCAAATGAAGTTCGGGTGAAAAGTGAAGACCAGAGAAAACGTGAGGAAAGGCAGAAACAGAGGGAACAGATGGAGAGAGACATAGAAAAAATTCGAATGGAGGAAGTGCGCCAAAAGAACCAAAATCGTAATGACCCAGCTATTCTCCAGAATGTCCTGGCTCATCAAAAGCCAAAGGAACCTGAAATAAATCAAAGAAAAATGAAAATCAATTCATTTCAACCCAGTGTTGCCACAAGTGGGCCATCTATTGGATTGTCTGAACCCAATAGGAATGTACGCAAAGGTAAATTGTTCTAGAGTTAAGTAAACTAGGTCTCATTTTACTGTTTTTTAAGAGGAGATTAAACTTCAAGATAAAGAAGACCTGGTCGGTGACATTGAAGCGGCAACCCTGCTACAATTTCAGGAAGTGCTCTTCGCGGACTGTCCCACAGTTAGAAGAGAACAAATAAAAGGTGATCTTGGATTATATAGTTACTATGTACAATTTTTAATTTTATTTACCAAGATGATCGAAAAATAATGAAAGGCAATTCCAATGACCTTGATAAAACAATGGAAATTCCGTGAGTAAATTATTTTATAAAATTTAATTGACTAAAAACATTTTTAACTAGGTTTATGAAATATCTGTTCAACGCAAGTAGGAATGATCAAGGTATTTTTTTCTTGAACTCAACTTGATAAATTTGAAAAATCGCTTTCATCTAGAAACAATTACTTTGACTCCAGAAAGCTCTGTTGATGACCAGGATAGTTTAGGCCGTGTTATACAAATGGAAGGTTAATTGATTTTTGAATTTTGATCTAGGTGACTCTAATTCAAACAACTCATTGGCTGATATGATTAACCAGGAATTGAAGTAAAAATTTATTTTTGAAATTTGAAATAATATCAGTTTATTCTCTAGAAATGCAATAGTTCTGAATGAGGAACAATTTGAACAAGGTTAATTAAAAACTAATTTGATTAATTTAAATTTTAAATTTAAGTTTCATTATAATTAGAGGAAGAGGAAGAAACAGACCTTGATCTCAATTACTTGATAAGTGACGAACTGGATAAAACATTGTAAGAATGTTACTCTTATAATCTATCAGGATTAATTTGTATTGATTTAGCAATTCAGCTATTGCTGCATCACTTGAGGAAATTGATGAACCAGAAGAAGAATTTGAAGAATTGCAAGGTGAAATAACAACCTTTGATAAAAAAAATGAAAAACATCTTGTTTATTTATTTTAGTGGAAATCACATTCATTTGCGGCATTTGTATTGAAAGCCTTCCCAAACACAACTCGGAGTCTTTCGGCTGCACTCATCTCTATTGCAGGGACTGTTTGATAGGATTCTTATCAAGCAAATTTGAAGATCGCCAATTGCATGAGATAAAATGCCCTGGTGATGGTTGCGATTTTATTGCCGAAGACAGCTGGATCAGATCTGTGATGCCCAGGGATAAAATCAATTTGTACGACAGTTATCTATTCAAGGAAATCGGTGATCAAATTGAGGATGTGGTAAGTTTTTAAATCTTGGTAATTTAAAATAAAACCCAGGCTCAAACAATTTAATCACAAAGGAAAATTGCCCGGAGTGCAACGAGCTGGTTGAGTGTGACCTGGCTAATTGCTACGGACTGTGCTATAAGTGTGGCCACACATTCTGCACGAGTTGTCGGAAGGCATTTCACGGAACCGACGACTGCCCGGAAATCCAAAGGCGTACCGAAGATATTGAAATATCTGAACAATTCATCAGCACTTCCTTTAAGAAATGTCCTAGCTGTCAGGTCAACATTGAGGCAAGCTATATATCAAAGTATCCAAGATTTCTTTCTGACCTTGCTCAATTTGCAGAAACACGAAATCGGGTGCAATCACATGACGTGCTTCAAATGCAAGACTGACTTCTGCTGGCTTTGTATGGATGTGTTGAGAGGGGAGGCCGACATTCAAAGTCATTATATTACCAAGTGTGTTTTATTTGAGCATGATTTTGTCAGATAAAACAATCACCAAGCTCTTTCCCAGCCAATGGTGTTTCAATTTGAATACGTATTTTGTAAATTAGTTTTTTATTTTTTCAAATTAATTTAAATAAAACATCAATTCATTATAAATATTGAGCAAGTACAATATCAAAACAATCTTGGTCATACTAGAACTTTATCTTGTTTTCAATTTTTTGTTTATTCAAAATAATATCTGATTTTAGAATTGGAATCAAATGTCAAAATAAATTTTGGCTTCAATTGAATTAAACCTTTATATCATTTTATGAAAGATATTCAGCAAAATATTTATCGTAAAAGTGATTAAAGACATTCAAATTGAATGATTCAATACATGTTTTTCATTACATAAACAAAATATAAAATATTATTTCATATGAAATCAAAGTTCAATATAATTCGAGTGATCAAGTTTCAATTACAACAACAATCTGTTCTATTACTAATTGACTCATTACCTGTGCTGTCATTGCAATAGTAATTACTCCCAAATTGAGTCCCAATTTATTGATACCTATTTCATTGATTTGTATATTGTTTATCATCAAGGAAATAATTGTATTTTGATGTAAGTGAATTTATAATATTGGCCATTTAGTGGGCATATTATTTTCCTTGTAACCAAACAGAATTGGTGAAAGGTTAATCAAAAAGAGGTGACTACCCAATGATGGCTGAACAGAAAACGAAAGGTTTGAGCATGAAAAAATAAAATTCAATATTGCTCGTCTAAACTAGAATTTAAATAACCCTTATAGATCAAGAAAAGCATTATAATCTAGCCGAACAAGCTAGATTAGATGAACAAGCTAGATTGGTTGAGGAAGCAAGAAAGCTTGTTGAATTGAAGAGAGAACAGATTAGGCTCAAAGAGATTCAGCTCGACACTTTAAAACGTGAACTAACTTCACTGACCCACTACCAGTCCATGCTAAGAATTGACCATGCTCATGAAAATTCAAAAGTATCTGCTGAAAGATTCAAAACAACACTTCCAGACCTGCCTTACAAAGAGGGTCAGTGGACTCCATTGAATCCCGAGGGAAAAAAGTCTTATGACCGCAAATTTTTGTTAGCCATTAGGGATAAGTCCGAATACATTCTCAAAATGCCTGACTGTCTCAAAATACCAAGAAACCAAAAGGTCATTAAGAAAGTGAATTTTGATAATTATTATGATAATTATTGATACCTTAAGAAATGGGACATTTATATATGTTCCTTGGTGAAAGCATGATTTTGACAAATAAAATTATCACCAAGCTCTTTGCCAGCCAATGGTGTTTCAATTTCAATCCGTATTTTGTAAATTAGTTTTTATTTAATTTCAAATTAAATAAAATAAAACATCAATTCATTATAATGTATTCATTATTTGAGCAAGTACAATTTTGATCGTTGATTATTTTATCTAATGTTTTGTTTATTCCAAATATTATCTGATTTTAGAATTGGAATCGAATGTCAAAATAAAACAAAATATTTATCGTAAAAGTGATTAAAGACATTCAATACATGTATTCATTACAAAGGATATATGAAATCAAAGTTCAATTCAAATGATCAAGTTGCCATTACAACAACACCATTCTATTGAAGTCCTTTGTTATTACTGATTAACTCATGACCTGTGCTGTCATTGCAATATTAATAACTCCCAATTTATTAACACCTATTTTATTGTGTTGGATATTGTTTATCACCAAGGAAATAATTGTATTTTAATGTAATATAACTACACCAGTTTATAACATTCAAAAATCAGTGTATATTTTATAATCTCATCATTTAGTGTGAATATAATTTTTCCTTGTATCAAAACTGTATTGGTGAAAGGTTAATCAAAAAGAGGTGACTACTCTTTGATGGCTGAAAACCAAACGAGAGGTTTGAACATGAACAAATAAAACATTGCACGCCTAAACTAGAATTTAAATTACCCTGAATACAGATCAAGAAAAGCACTATAATCTAGCCGAACAAGCTAGATTAGCTGAACAAACTAGATTATCTGAACAAGCTAGATTGGCTATTGAAGCAAGAGAGCTCGTGGAATGGAAGAGAGAACAGATTAGGCTCTTCCATACAAAAAAATGCAAGGTAAGTTACCAAAATGTTATGAAGCTATTTTAATTTGAATCTTGGTGAAGCTGATTCCAAGAATATTTGCGTTGGTGATATTCACGCAATATCTTCGGGCAAAACAACACTTCCAGACCTACCATACATTGAGGGTCAGTGGACTCCATTGAATCCCGAGGGGAGGAAGTCTTATGACCGCAAATTTTTGTTAGCCATTAGGGATAAGTCGGAATTCATTCTAAAAATACCGGAAATTCTTCAAACGCCTAAAAACAAAGAAATCACTCGGAAAGTGAGTATCACATGATTTGTATTTTTATTTAAAATAATTAATTTGCTATAAAATGATGAGCGTTATCCCTGTCTGACATCATTATGGGGACAAAATTCCTCGTTTTTGATAAATAGCTCTAAATTTTAGGTCTAATCAAAATATTTGACACTAATATCAAATTGTGATTAGAACTGAAAGTCTCTTTTCATAAGTTATTAGATTTTCTTAATGACGATAATTGTTATTCATTAGGAGTCGGGTTCTTATGGTTATGGCGGCGGCACTGATGACCCGACGGGACTCTTTTTGCCTGTATTTGCGAACCGACAGAATGACTTCAGAGGTCCTCGACTAAGGGTATGAATATCTGATTAAAAGTAAGTGTTTCTAATAATTATTGTGTAACATTAGCCTGCTCAAGTAAATCAGCGACAAAGTCAGCCGGGAAGACATCCGGACAAAACGCGAAAAGTGATTTCCACGTCATTAACTCAAGACGTGAAACTGCACACCACTGACAACGCTTGGAAACCGGCTGTCGTTACCGGAACGATACCGGGTGTCGACGATCCCGAAGAGAAGGAAACTCAAGAATTGCTCAAAAAAATTCGTGGAATTCTGAATAAACTGACGCCACAGAAGTACGAAGACTTACTCAAACAAATTATTGGCTTAAAGATAGACACAGAGGATAGACTCAAAAGAGTCCTCGACCTCGTCTTCGAGAAGGCAGTCGACGAACCGGCCTTTTGTATACAATATGCAAATCTCTGCAAACATTTGTCGAATGTGTTTAAAGTGACAAAAGTTAATGAAGAGAATACCGCCGAAGAAGTGAAGTTCCATAAACTGTTGATAACTAAATGTCAAAAAGAATTCGAAACAGAAATCTATGCCTCGATTACAGACCTTAAGGAACGACAGGAAGAGATCGAAAACACTGCGGATCCGCTGAAGAAGAAATTGTTGACCGAAGTTCTCGACGAAGACATGAGAAGAGCTCGAAAACGAAGTCTCGGAAATATTAAACTAATCGGTGAACTTTACAAACTGAACATGCTTAAGGCTAATATTATGGTCCAATGCATCGATGGACTCATCAGAGAAGCCGATGACGAGTCACTTGAATGTCTGTGCGCTCTCTTGAAGACTATTGGGGAACAAATAGAATCTGAAGCGCTAAACAATGCTAAACAATATGCGGTTTTCAATAATTTTTTCGCCAAAATGGAGAGTATTGCCGAACAAAAGAATCCCGAAGTAAAGGGAACGTCAGCTCGGGTTAGGTTTATGTTAAGGGATGTGATTGATATGCGTTCCAACAGTTGGAAGGCCAGAAGAGATGAGAATTTGCCGAAAAGAATCGATGAAATACATTTGGAAGTACAGAAAGAAGACGAACAGTCGGCCCGAGAGCTTCATCAGCACACCCTCAACAGAAAACAAGAAGAGAGAGAACGAAAACAAAAGGGTTTGTAATAATAACTATTACCGACTCTTAAAAGACTTTCTATTAATGCTTTTCTTTAAATTATATGTTATTTGAATTAATTTATTTAAATATAGTATTTGTTTTACACTCAGTTTATGTTAAAAATGTTTCCAAATGTTATGTTTAATCTCCGGATAAATAAAGTTTTCCATTTCATTCCATTCCATAATAAGTGACCTTTTCTTCAAAACTTATATAATTTGTTTTTTCGTCGAATAGGGGGTCGAATGGGTAACGAAGAGGGGAGTCAATGGACAACAGTTAGCGGCCGTAAGAGTCAAACCCAAGTATCACAACCTAACGTCGATTGGAGTATAATCCGGGCACAGGTATGTCAAACCCTAAAGTGATATTAATTTTGTTTCTTAAAGTCTCTTAAGTCTTAATAAATGATGATTTTAGTTATCCCTGTCTTAAAAGTTTTGAAGACATAATTAGTTTCTGAAAAATGTTTAAAAATTTATGAGAAATGAATTGTTTTTAAATACGATTTGACTGAAAGTTATATTTATTGATAGCAACAACAAAATCACGAAACGTTGCAATTGGGGCCACAGTCGGGCTCTGGCACCTGGTCTATGGGTGCGAGAGGAGGCGCTCAAACCTCTCAATCGAGATATCAAACGGAAGAAAAACCAGTCAATAGATTTTCAGCACTCGATGGAACTGATGCCCGAAAATCATCTCAAAAGTAAAAATCAAAGTTTTTTTTTATTGATTTGATGTTAATTTTGTTGTAAATTGAATTTCAGGTCTAATATTCCTTCGCGAGACTCGAGTAAAGGTCGGTCTAACCAACAGCACAGTGGCTACCAATCGAGTCGTAATAAAGACCGTAACAGAGATCGCGAGGACGCCATTAATTTGACCCAAAAGTTCACCAGTAGTCAGAGGCAGTCCCCTTCTGAGTCCTCTCCAATCTATCCAAATATGATGTCTCGGGGCAGTAGTCGAGGCAATAGTCGAGAGGCGAGCGCTCCCAACAGTCGCAACAGTTCTATGCGTAGAGAAACGCCAGAAATTGAGTATCAATTGAAAGGAACGAATAAATCTGAGGACGAAATAGTTATTAAATCAAAGGAATCTATTAAAGAATTCATTGAATTGAAGAACTTTAATGAACCGGTTTTAGATGTGACCGCTCTATGCAATGAGTCTAATGTTCACTTTTATGTCTTAACTGCAATTAACTACTCTATGGACACCTCTAGTCAGTCAAACCACTTCACAATCGGACGACTTATCGATCACTTAATTTCCAAAAATATCATTAGAATCGACCACTTATTCAAAGGGTTTGTATTTTTATTCTTATTATCACTTCTTGTTCTCAACTATAGTTTTTAACTTTAGGTTGAATTTAATCCTGGAATTGGCGGACGAGACAGTGATAGACGTTCCCAAAATGTGGGACTATATCGGCGACGTATTGGCGCCTATTTTTATTAATTTGACTCAAAATAGGAAACAATTTTTATTAGATTTGACTAAACTTTGTTCTGAAGACAAGAAATCCCTTTTAGTCGCAAAAATTTTCAAATCTATATCTCAAATGACTGTAAGTCTAATGAAATGATTGAATTGTTTTAATAATTGATTCGATTTCTATCTAAAAGAGCGCCGAAAAGGCAAACGAATTGTGGTTTAATTCAGACCTCAATTGGAAAGATTTTTTGGTATCCGAACAAAACATCGAAGACTTTGTCAGAAAAAATGTGAGTTTTGTTTTAATAATTGTCCGTAAAATAAATAATTGGTTTATGGTTTTTACCAAAAGAAGGTTGAATTTACGATTGGGTCAATCGATAGGTTCGAAAGGATAGGTTCGAACCCGACATCGAATTACACGCAATTCAAAAAAGAAGTCGAATTTCTGGTCAAAGATAAGAAATCAAACGACGAAATACAAAATCATATTTCCGTAAGACTTAACACTTATAACAAATCATTGAAAACATTAAATTATTTAATTTTATTTCAACTCAAGAAACACATGAATGCCTCCGAAACAAGTGATCATAAGTTCACGAGTGCCTTATTCACGGGTGTCATCAATGGGTGTCTTTACGGTAAACACGTTTTAACCACAAATTTTATAGCAATTTATCTGATTTTTATTGTTGTCCGCAATAGAGCCGATCGATGCTTCGCCCGACAACTATGCCCTTACTTTTGAAAAGTCTGTTCTTCAAACTTATTGTCCGCTTCTGACTAAGTTTTTGGGCGGAGATCCCGAACGAGAATTCCAGGCCCTCATTGCCTTACAAGAGTTGATGGACGCTCTGCAACACCCGTCCGGTAAGGAATAGCTTCGGCAATAAGTCTTAGGTTTGAAAGTATTTGTATTAATTAAAAATATTTTTTAAAAACAGGTCTTCTCTACAAATTATTCCAATCATTACACGATAATGGGGTCATATCTCAGGACGCTTTCCTTCAATGGGAAAAATCAGAGAACAGTCGTCCGGGAAAAGCAGTGGCCGTCAAAAGTGTGACCAGTTTTCTGACGTGGCTTCGGGAGAATGAAGACGACGAAGAAGACAACGAACCCAACAGTTGAGTCCTCTTATCGACTAATATATCTATTATTAAGATATGAATTGACGCGAAATCAACACTGAATTGAATTTAAATTAATTATAAATATATAATAAATTAATTAAAAAAAAATATAAATATATATATATTGAAAAGTTGTCATCCGATCGAATGCTTTGTAATAAAATATTTATAAAATAATTTACAAATAATTATAAGAGAGTTGTTTTGCCACTCAATTCAGTGGTTGACTTCCTATACGATCGCAGATTAACTCGAAATTAATTTATTTGCGATTCAATTGTTTTCTTTATTTTCTTTTTAATTCAATTATCGTTTATTTAGAAACTATTTGTATGGGAACTGACGCTCATTAAAAACATAATAAAAATTATTATTTAATAAACAAATTATTTCAATATTTGACGCCTAAAGGGGTGCTGTCCTTACAGCCCAGTCTCAAGTGAGTGAGTCTTAAGTTATTTGCAAAAACAGTTTTTATTGATTAAATGCATTCAAATATTAAATAAAAGTTACATAAAATCCAATAAATGATTAAAACAATGATTTAAACGATTAATGACTTTAATGAGCGACTGATTGCAGTGAGAGCTCAGAGTCTACTGAAAAATATTTAAAAATTAAAGACCAGAGACTCCCACACAATAATGACGTCACTTGAATGGGAAGGGTATGAGTGATGCCTAACAATAATTTGTAGGACTTTTTGAACAGATCTGAAAGTTAGGCAAAAATGGCAAAAATGTGTTCTCAACAGATATTTAATAAAATTAGATAAAACTCAATATATTTTGTTGTATTCACTTCGAAAAAGGCGTTATTGTCGTTAACGAACAGTTTTCGTTGAGCGCGTGTTTCAAATTTTGTTTGATGTAATTGACCATGTCCAAATTCTTCTCTTTTAGAAAAGCAATTTCAGTTTGAGCCACTTCGTACTGCCCTTTCCAATAGACCTTGTCCTTTTTTGCTCTCTCCAATTCCCTTTGCAAGTTTCTATACAATTATAAAGCGAACATGCTCATTAATTTAACCTTTTTGTTTGAATGTTTGATGTTATACCTGACAGATTGGTTGCGCTGAGACAAGTGGCGTTGTGCCAGTTGTGCCTTGGACATTTGGTTTGTCACTTGCAACGGATTAAACCCCCACTGAAGGCAATCGGGAGCGACGCTAAAGTGTCGTCTCATACTTTCGAGTATCTCTTCGTCCCACTAATCAAACAAATCATTAAAAAGATTAACAATTTTATTCAAAAAACTATTAAATCCTATATTTTTTCAAATAATTATTCAAATCTATTGGACTCTAAACTTATGGAAATCTAAACCAAAGAAATTGTTTAATAAGGGTTTGAGATAACAATGAATGAGATATTGCGACCATTTTTGTCGAATTCATGATTTTGTATAGTTTTTGAGCTCAAGGCTTAACGATATCCAAATGTTTATCTTATTTCCACTTTTGATATAATATATATTTTAATGAAACGCAAGAATTTGATCTTAAATTATGAAAATTATTATCAGAAATGCAAAATTAATTAAATGGGTTAAATTAATGATCATGGTCATTAGACATCACAATTTTGACCCTTTTGTCTCTCATATGCCTTAAAACTTGAGTCAAAACTTTATCAAATCATTTGGTTGTATAAAAAAATGAAAAAATAAGTGAAAAAACTCATTAATGGGTTGGCTTTGAGTCAAACCATTTTGTGTGAAGAAAATGATTCCCTTTTGAGTATAGTTTAGAAACTAAATAAAATTTAGTGAAAACCCTATTAATGAAGAGTTTTTGTTGTTTTGTTGCCGACTATTGTCTCAAATTTGAGGCTTAAATTTGAGTTAAGAATAGAAAAATGTTTGGATTCCAGGAACAGACAGACCAATAGACCAGCTGTTGACCAACGGATTGCGATTCCAGGAAAAGGATCGCTATAATGATGTGAACATTGAAAGGGAAACACAAGACATAAAAGGATAGACGAGAGGGGGCTCACAGGGAGAGGAAGTAGTGCAGCGGTGCGACCATTCAATGAACGATAGACTGACCAATAAAACTGAAACTAGTCTTGAGGTCGAACCAACAGCTCTGAATAATTTAAATCAGAAGGATATACATGTCTTGTGTGAGTCTCTCTAATAAGGAGCCCTACATTACACCATTTGGCAGGCATTCAGTCAGCGCCCGACTCTTGGCAACAAAAAAATGAATGACTAAAAAATGTTGAATACAACACAAGTCGGGCCAAAATCTTCTCTCTCTCTCTCTCTCTCTCTCTCTCTCTCTCTCTCTCTCTTGAGTTGAAGGCTATTTATTTTAACAGAAAATCTAAGGTTTCAATGAATTGAATATCGTTTGAGAGCATAACCTTTGAATTTAATGGAGAGAAGAGCCTAACCTTAGAGTCATTTTACGAGAAAATCTCGTTTTACTTGAGTTGACTCAACAGAAAGGAGTCCAAAAAAGTATCGACTGATTAAGAGTTTTATGGATTTATATGAAAAATAGATAAAAATAAATAAATGAAAATATTTTAAACAAAAATTGATTAGTTGTGCGACGAATAAAAGTTGTGACTTAATTACATAATAATTACTGCAATGGAACGGCATTTCAGAGCAAAACTGGTTATTTAGGAATAGAAAAGTTAACTCAAAGTTAGCCCCAGAACTGCATTCTTATGATAATTACAGTTCGCGTCCTATCCCTCACATATCCCTCACGACTACTATTTTCATTTGGTTCAAGTCTTTTCCTCTAAGGAATGGAACCATTAGAAGAATATATGCAAAAGACATTAAACTGAGTGCTGCTATCATAAGACAGCTTAGGCTCAAGTGCTGCACCCCATCACATGCATTCATTGCCAGAGCATTGCCAGAGCATTGCCAGAGCATTGCCAGGTGGGTCGGGTTGCAAAGACTCTGCAAAAGACCAGAACAACGCTTCAAAGGAAACCATTTGAACGCAAAGTTCAACACAAGAGAGTGAGGCCTAAGATTTATGAACGGATGGCATCGCTTGCAGTCCAATGCTTTTTGGGCTAACCTTACCGTTTCTCATCACAAAACATATACCGAGTCTTATTCACCCATTTTTTGTCTAAAATCTTAGAAAAGACATTGATTTTAGGTTTGAGTGGGAAATGACTCTCATATATGAATATGAAATTTAAGGAGATTTCTGTCAATCAATAAATTGTTTTCCATTTCTGAAAAATAATTTTTATAAAGAAAATGTTTATCAATGTTTAAACTGATGGTCAAATAATTTGTACAAATCAATGAATAGGGTCTTTACTCTCAATAAGAATGAGAATTGCATTTTAAGAGTCAAGTCTAGACTCGAATTGACAAAATGAGAAAAAGAGGGTAAATGAGTGTAAACTACAAGTTTTCATTTGAATCATAAGATTACTTAAAATATAACTCAAATAAAAGCCTAAAAAAGCAAAACTCGAGGACTGACCGTAAATTTTCTCTTGAAGTCAAACCGGGCTTTCATTTCAATCAAATGGTCTTCAAAGTCATTGTCGACGGCATCGACGGACTTATTCTGTGAGCGATGTTTATCTTTGGCCACAAGAAGATAAGCCCTCCAATTGCTTGAGTCGAAACCCCAGTGACAGATCCTGTTCTCACGTGAGTGGTGTGAATGACAGACGAACTTCTGGGGCGCAAACAGTCCGTGACATTCAAGACATTCAATGCAAGTGGAAAATGGCTGCACATAGAGGGCCGGCACATAAAGACCTACACATTTACCAAAGCATTGATGATATACTTTGAATGTAAACATTTGTTTGCCGTAAATTGCGTTTAAACTTATCGACGCTTTCGGAGGATTACTATACAAAAGAGCGGCGCACAGCCTCTCGGCGTCTGTTTTTGTAATTAGACCACAACTGGGAGCTGAGGCCGGGATTACAAAAGTCATTTTCAGTACTTCCAACTGATCTGTAGTACAACGGGAACAGAATATCTGGAGTTCATCGCAAACACTGTTGATCTGCGGAAGACTAAAGTCCCGCAAAACAGTGGTCAGGATTTGAGGCAAACAAAGCCTTTTCTCTCCGCCGACAGTAAAGCAAGAAATGGTTTCTCCTTCTAATATAGTCTCAGATATTTCGCACCGATTCTGATCCGGAGGAGTAAAGATTGGCGGCTGTTGTATAGGAAATGGCGGCGGAGCTATAAATGGTTCGTAAGAAGAGTCGCCTTTTAGGCCGTTATTGTCTTTTATCTCTTTTACACTATTTTTGTTTCGCTTCACAACTGGCGAAGAGGTGTCGTCCGAACGGTTCGAATCTGAGCTCTTGATTATCAATTGATTGGATGTTTTTGTCACTCCTTTGTGATCACTGACTGATGAGTTGGTAGGCATCGGAGGCGTCGCAACACTCGGTGGCAGTGAAGACAATGGCGACGATACTGACGATGACGAAGAGGACGGCGATGACGGCATTGATGACATCCGGTGCGGCCAATCGGGACCATTCAAAGATGTGGTGGCACTCGCCTGATAGCTCTTCAACACTTTCTTCAGGTGAGGCGTATATACCATTTGTGAAGAGGAATGACTCGAATGTGGCGTTTGTGAAGAGTTTTGCGAAGAGGTATGAACTGAATGGCCAGAGCTGTGCCTCGACTGCGATGACTGTCCATCGACTCCAGTTATCTTCTGTTTCGGAGCCATTCCACTGTTGGGTGTAATCCTAGCGTTGGAACCAATTGTTGAGAAACTATTGAATATTTCGACGCTTTTCTTATCCATTGTCTCTCTAATCAAAGTATCATCACTTAAATCAAATCAAATGATTCTTGTGGTCAATAAAACAACAAACCATTTGATCATTGATTTGAAGCCATTCTTATTTGAATTCTTCAAGAAATCAGTCATTTCTGTGAAATGAAGATATGATTGAATAAAACATTTAATTAAATAATAATTAAATAAATGATTTAATTATTGAAAACAAATAAATGATTGAAAAGTATTTTTAGAAATCAATTGAAGCGTTAATACTGTAATCGAAAGAGACTTAAAATGAGACTCAAATTGAAAGACAGTCTGAAAGTTATGCAATGATAGCAACTATTCGATAGACTGAGACTACAGACTCTGTGCACAGACTGTGAGAGACGACTGACGAGTGTATAGCATATGATATAGCAATACATGAATACATGCCTTCAATGCGTTCGTAGTCTATGTCTGACTCTCGTCTTGTTTTGTCGTATTGAGAGGTCGTTTCCAGAGCCTTGACGTCATCCAAAGTCACAAACACTAGGCTTTTGCAGACCTGTGCGCACTCCCACCCAATAGTCACCACATGAAGTGCGAAAAACTAGTAAACAACTTAAATCGATGGCCACTTCACCACTGAATGGACACTCATTTCACTCATTCATTACTTAAATAATAGTTAACATTAGATAACATAACAAACAATTCTTATTAACCCTTAACTTAATAATTGATTTAATCAAAAATTTTATACAATTTAATGACAAAAGTCTTACAGTTTGTAGAGTTTGTTGGGTTTGAGTCTATCTGTTGTCGCAACACATTATCGAAAGACAAACAGCATTAGAGGCAATAGTATTACAGGCAATACCCAAATATATGGGCGCAGACGCGCCTAAATAACTGTGCAATCAGTGGTCAACCCGAGCTCGAGGTCAACTCATTACCACTAATTCATATTTAATTTCATTTTCTTCAATAAATATTTCACTATTAATCAATTTTATCTTAAATTCATTTTCAAATATTGCCTTGTATTATTTGATCATGGTAAATAATTTTTTAATTAATCTACAAAATAATTTTCAAAGCAATTTATCAAAATAGCTTGCTCATATCAAAAGTTTTTACAGTGAAAAAACTAAATATTAAGTATTAAATAAGATTTTTGTAGTAAAATACTATTGAAGACTCATTTGATGTTTGAAAGCTCGAGCGTACAGTCATTTCTATGACAGACTATTATCTGAGTGCTGACGACATAGCAGTGGTGAAGGGCTTCCTCTGCAGGACTTATTTACTGAGACATTCGTGAAAACAACTTTTTTTTCAATTAAAATGTTTTGCGATTCTGTTCTCTAGTCATAAGTCATAACTCATTAGTTCTCTATTTCTTACGTAAACATCAAAATAGAAAAACAGCGAAATATTTGTCCTTCAGTTCATATTTCTATTGATTTAATCATTAAATCATTAAATTTTAATGCAATAAAAAATTCAAAGGATTTCAAAGAAATCTGATCTTTGGTATCAAATCTATTTAGTCTTAACCATTGAATAGTTAAAAGTAATTCAATATTACGAACCGATATTAATATTTATATTTATTTTTCCATTAAATCAACAAAATATTGAAAAATTAATATATAATTAGCGGTTAAAGTGTTGTTTAAGAGTCAAATCACCGCTTCTTTAAAAAAAATTTATTTAATACATATTTATTATCAAATAAATAAAAAACTGAACAAATAATGCCATGATTTAGAGATTTAGTTGTTTTTCAAAACTTAATGGTATTATATGGGAAGGGTTCCAATTACCATGGTAGTAACATGGTAGTTTCAATTACTCATATTGAAGATTTGTTCACAAATCATGAAATAATTCAAACAATTTATTAAATAAACGAAAAATATTTCAATGCTTTAAATTTTGTCTCAAAAAATACAAAATTTTTATTTAATTTTAAATAAAATTACAAATATTTGAATAAAATATAAAAATATATTCAGTTATTAAATATTTTACAAAAAAGGAATGTGTTATCACTTTTGAGGCACTTTTAATACTAGAATAGCGTCCAAAATGAATATTAACTAATACTTGCTGTCAATTAAGCTAAGGGTTGCACCGTTTGGTTGAAAAAATGTATTTGAAGGGCATTTTGTGGGTCAACACAACTTAACACTACTTTCATTTGAATTCAATTTGAAAAATACGAAAATCGGAGCAAAAGATAAACCGATGAAAAGACGGCTTAAGACAAATATCTTGTTATAAAAGTTATTCATATTCTGATTATTCATAATTTCATCTATAAATTTGACAATAGTTATCATGATCATTTGGTTAATTAAGTTTAATTGCGTCAACAATTAATTCATTTAATGCATATTTTTAATGTCGAACCGATATTTCCGTTCAATTGATTTCAGATCTGTTGCCAAAAAAAGTGTAAAATTTATATAAAAACCGAAACTTTTTAATGAAAACAATGTTTTGTCGACATTCAATAGATTTGATAAGATTTTTGGCGATTTGTTTGATTTAAAACTAATAATTTGAGGAATGGATGGATTAGAGTCTAATCATTAGACACAGTCTTCGAGAGACATCAGTAATGGGTTGACGTATTCGAAGCCTTCGAACTCCGACTGATCGATCTTTTCGATCGTTTTACTGAATAAATATAATTTTAATCATTAGTTTCCAAACAATTCTTAAAACTTCTGATAAGTTGCGATAATTTCAAATGAAATCACTTCAGATAGAAATCAAATGAAACTTACGGGTCGTCAAGCGTGAGTTGAACTGGCTCATTCGTGAACTGGGGGTCGAAATGCTCTAAATCGCGGTCTGTTTCCAACTTAGGCTTATAGGGAGGGGAGACCTGCTTTGCCTCCAACTGAACACAAAAACAATAATTAATTTAAAAATAATAATAATTTTAAAATTAAAGTCAATACCGATTCCCAATCAATGCTCTTAAAGAAGGGGTGATTTGTTATGTCACTGAATCCGGTTTCGGAATGACATCCGAGTCTTTCGTTTGGGTTTTTATTGAGGAATCCTTTGAGGACTGACTGAGCCTTCACTGAAATAGAACGCGGAATACGAATAGTCTTTTCCAAAATAACTTGGAATAGAAAGTCTTCGGTATTCTGATCGGGATTATCAGTGGCGCCAACGATATCGAAGGGGGAGCGCCCGGCGAGCATCTCATAAAGGAGTACTCCCAAAGCCCACCAGTCGGGTTCGAAACCTTAATATCAATTGATTTAACACAATATCAATCAATTGTGGAAAGCCTTACTGTAATCCTCTCCTCTCAATATTTCGGGAGCGATATAGTTAGGGGTTCCGCAAAAAGTGGAGGTCGTGTCTCCCGTTCGAATGCCTTCCTATCAATACATTCATACATTAATTTATAGGTCTATAATAGAGAGGAATTGACTTACTTTACACATTCCATAGTCAGTGAGTTTGACGTGACCCTCGTGGTCTAATAACACCTATTTATTACAATTATTATCATTTAATAAAACAAATAAATTAAAGGAATGCTTACGTTATCGAGTTTTAAGTCCCTATAAATTATTCCTAAAAACAAAATACAAACAAAAATATTGATATCAAACGCAAACTTCAATTGTTATTAAAGGGAAACCTCTTTCGTGTAAGAAATTGAGTGCCAGAGATATTTCAGCGGCATAGAAACGAGCATGCTCCTCTGGCAAACGACGTTGACGCTGCATATGAAACATAAGGTCTCCTCCTCTAACAAACTCTATTACGAAGAATAAACTGAAATAAAAACGATT
The DNA here is from genome assembly GCA_034700625.1 of Tectocepheus velatus. Classification (NCBI taxonomy): domain Eukaryota; kingdom Metazoa; phylum Arthropoda; class Arachnida; order Sarcoptiformes; family Tectocepheidae; genus Tectocepheus; species Tectocepheus velatus. The sequence goes on along the minus strand of JAQIXV010000348.1, from coordinate 22,420 downwards.
TTAATTTTAAAAATCAAAATATCAGTCAATTTTGAGATGAGATACTAACCGACTGGCCGTTTGAAAACAAGAATGCAATCCAACCAGAAATGGATAATTGGATGCCGTCTCGAAAACATGTTTTTCTGTCTGAACCCAATCGATATCCTCGTCGTCTGTAACCAATTCTTTTTTAATCACTTTCATGGCGTAAATCCTTTTAGTCTTCTTGAGCTCAACCATCAATACTTTGGCATAAGAGCCCCGACCGATGACTCGGAGTAATTCAAAATCTTTAAGTGAATACTGATGTGATTCCGATCCACTCAACAGTTCATTATTTGCGTCAACGTCTTGTCCGGAACGACTCAATTCTGAACTATCGATATCTTGTAGACTAATGGGTAGATAACTTCCACCCGAATTGTTCAGATTATGCCTCTTTCGGGCCGGAGTTCCCGTTCGGATCAAACTATTACTAACTATAGTAACGTCTCCGTTGCCGTCACGAGAAGTGTTACCGGGAGTAGAGGGTGTGCTCTCAGAAGAGTGATGTTCAGACAGACCCGAACACTGATGTTTGAATAGTTTATGGCATTTCTTGTGAACCATTAGTTTACAATTAATACATTTGAATCCCTGTCGGCCTAAACCCCAGATCCGGTCCTCACAATAGGCACAAAACGCTCTCTAATTGATACAAATATTGATAGAAATAATTGTCAGAATTTATACAAATATCAATAAATTGAAAACTATATCATATAGTCTATATGACTGCGTTTATTATTGAGGGTTATCTAGCGGTGATCTTGATCATTTATCTTATCTCTGGTTAATTTATGAGTCAATTCGAGAAAACTCCACTGAATTATGCGTTTGACTCAAGAGTTGAATAATTTTGAAATTTGGGTCAAATTTTGAGAATCACTTAATAATTGATAAGAGAGTTAATAAGACTTGACTTTATTCGTCAGACGTCTCACAGGCCTCACACCCATCAAAGACAACACCCTTTAAGGCGCGGATATTAACACTTCTCTAATGATTGAAAATATTTGTTTTTTGACTCAATTTTCATAAGAGAAATGATATTATCTTTAAATCATTTGAAACTCAAATCAATAATTGATTGAAATTCTATACAAAACCCGAAATATTTGCGGAAAACTGAGATCTGAGTGAAAATAATTAAACAAATAATTGTCTGATGACTCACTCTATTGAATCTTTTCGCCTGAAATATATGTCCGTTGAGTCGATAGAGTTTACGCCACCGACGGGCGCCCCTCCGATATATACTCTCTTTAAATAAATTATTATTAAAATTGAATGAAATATAAAAGAATTGAAAGGACTCACTGTCTTCTCCAACACAGGGAAGGCCAGGAATTTGGGGCACACTTGGAAACACTTCACATTTAATTCAAATAAAATTTAATTAATTTTAAAATTCAATAACAGTTTGAAGGGACAGACCATGGATTGTAATCTCGGAATCTTTGTTCACTTCATATAAACGGATCGCTTCTTCGAGTTCTGCCTGCGATGAGATAACACACGGATCACCTGAAACCACACAAAACCATACGTTTAACAAAATTATTAATAAATTTAAACTTTAAATCAATTTTATGAGAAATTATTTGAATATTAACCCAAATAATAGCGATTAAGAACCGGTGCTCTGAAGCACGAGAGCCAGAAATTCATTTCAGTATAAAAACATTTGACTCTTTTTCAAGAAAAAAACTGTTGAATGAAATAAAATTCAAATAAAAGCTATTTTAGTATTAAATGAAAGGATAGGCCGGAAATATGATAACCGTTTCGTTAGTAACTGATAGCAAACGAATTAAGTTTAAGTCATTTTTGTTTAATCAATAATAAACTTATCGACAATTTTAAACACTTCTAACGAAACACTCGAAAAAGTTTTCAAATAAAATCCAACTCTAAGTCTATTTGATATTAATTTAAGGAAGAGTTTAAACAAATTGATGGATACCTTCTTCATCGACCCATTTCATTGTGAAGGTCTGTTCGGAACCAAATCTGAAAATGTCTCGCATTTCGTTACATAAGTCGTTAAGATATATGTCGTCTTTGATATATGTGACCATAATTTCGCTGAAATGTTCAAAAGTAATATAAAATAATTGAAATGATTATTGAAATGATTAAATCAAATGACAAACCCATTGTATGCCGCCTTCACTCGAATCAATTCGTTTTCCATTTCTCTTTACTTCACAACCGATTCAATACTAAAAATATGTTTAGTTTTTCTAAAAGTATTAACTCTTTTAAGTAGAAAAATAATAAATTAATTTATAAATAAATATAATAAAAGGATTGTCTCCGAAATGGCATAATTTGATTGCAATCTATTGTATATCTGTTTACCGTTGACTCGACTCAAGTCGGTCTCAAACACTCCTCTCCTCAAAGACTGCCATCTTATCAGTGATTAGTCATTAGAGTTAAGCCATCTTTTGGTCGACAAAACAAATTTCATTTAACATTGACTTCAATGGGGACTCACTTTTCAATGAATTGCATTACGACTTCAATGACGTCAACTCTAAACACGTGTTTTTGTTTACTATTTTCAGTGATTCAAAACTTATGGGATTTTTAAATGTGATTTGATTTAAGTTTATTTACATTAAAATGAGTGACACTCAAGTTATTAACGTTTCAAGAGATGAGTTATTCATCAAATCTATCGTTACATTCAACCAAAACATTGAGAAAAGTGTTGAAAACAATAATATATCAAAAAGTGTCAAACAATTACTTTCATCGTTTCAATCGATTTCAAAGAAATTTTGTGCAAACAAAAAGTTTGTATCTCTTCTTTCGGATCAAATATTTGCGAAAAAATTTGCAAAATGTTTGAAAACATTGGAAGACATTGTTTTGTTTGAAAACAGTTTTGCGGAGACATCGGTTTTGTCGGGTTTAGCCATCGCTTACGCTTTGAATATCTATTTATGTGATACCGAAAGAGCTATTGATCTCTACTCCAAACTATTTCTAAATCAAAGCATTTCTTCAGAAAATTTGAGTCAACATAAAGTTGTCCTCAATTTGAGTGATATCTTAACAAATAGCGACACAAATAATGATTTGACGAAAGTCTCGCTTTTGAGCGGACTTTTAAATTGCAGTCATTTTATCGATTATTTAATGGAATTTGAATCAAAACTTTTCGTTCAAATTCATAGAAATATAATTAAAATTTGTGAAAAAAGTCTAATACATGAGTTCTATGTCTTTAAATTACTTCAGCAGTGGTTCAAAACATTTAAAGATCACATAAAACAATTAGCAGTAAAAGATCCAAATATTTTTGACGATAAAACTGTGATTAACGACACTCTCTTTCATATCGATAACTGTTGGGAACACCCCATTAATGGCGTCAAAGACTGCATTAAAATTATTTATGTTTTAGTTTTGGAGACTTTTACCACTTTTAAGAATTTAGTGGCAAATAGTTATGAAAATTGTCGGATAAAGTCCTATGACTTAATCACTGAAGAAGTAGTCAAATGCAGTCGATTATCGCTTAACAGTAAAGCCAAGTATCGAAAGACTTCGGCTTTGATTCCTCTAATCGGTTGGAAGACAGTTCTCGAAACTGACCCAAACATGTCCTCACAAATGCTTAAATATGTTTCGATTAATAGTCTTTCGACAGCTATTATAGAGTTATATAAAACAATTGTCATATCCATGAAAATGGAAAGAAATGAACATATTTTGGATGTTTGGTCCAAACACTTCTTAGAGAGTATGTGTTGTGCTCTCAAATCCAAAAACAAAGTAATTCACAACAATTTGACGGCACATCTGCTGCCGTTTACTCTGAAAAACGTCGATAATTCAACTCAACTGATATTCGAGAACTTAAACGACTCTCGTTTAGCATCGGTTGCATTAGTCAGGGCTGCCGTCGATCACAATCTAATGATTGACTTTTGGCCTTCACTTAAATGGTTTACATCTATTCTAATTAACAGCGAAGATATGGTTCGCGAAGAAGGGCTCAGCCTTTTGATCGACGAAAGATATATCACAGATAGGGATAAAGTGTTTGAATTATTTAAATTATTCTTAATATCGAACCTAAATGTAGACAATCCATCGTTTCGACAAAAAATGATCAGTAAATTGGATAAGTTTTTGACAAAAATTTGCATCAGTTTAGGCGATAAGTTTAGTTTACACCGATTTTACGACGAGTCCGACCAAAAGGCCGTTCAGTTTTTGAAAGATTATACGAATACTATTGTTTCTAACCTCATATCCGGCGCTTCTTTCCAGCGAAGAACCACTTCTCTCCTTCTTCTCGACTCTCTTCTCACGAATACATCGAAAAACAATTTGAATTTCAATGAATTTATTGATTTGAATGAAACTTATTTTCTGTTAATATTGTCGGTCATCGATAAAGACGACAAAATCAGAAAAATTGCTTCAAATCTATTGATTAGATTTGATAAAAGTTATATCAATTCAATTGATTATGATTTCAATACGATAGCAAATATTGCACTCAATTTCTTAAATAGTCCTCGACATCAAGAATCACATTCTGGAGGACTTCTTATGAAATATATAATCAATTGCTTTAAGACTTTTAAAATCAATGAAACGATTATATCAAATGAGTTGCAACTCATTGAATATTTTGTGAGATCAGCAGAAAGTCAATTGAAATCTTCAAAAACCAATTTATTAGTTGCGGCTAAAAGTTATCCGATTCATGGCTTCATATTAGCCCTCAATAACTGCTTATCGATTGATATCCTAAAGAAATTCGCGAAAAAAAATCAATTCAAACAAATAATCAACGAATCAATTGAGTTGTGTTTCGACTGCACTCACTTCATGTTAGGACAACTCTCAAACTCAAGAGTCGAGTCTTCGCCATCTTTTCAAGAAATGTTTGAATCACTCGAAACTGTTATCAATCAACAAATGATTGGAAGTGAAGATAATTGCGACGATATTTCGACTTCGAATGAGTTTCAGTTATTGTTGAGTATGTGTTGGCTTAACATAAAAGAGTGTAGTTTTCTGTTATCCAATTGCCTTCAACTGAGTCTACACTTCGATCACCAGATTATCACCGATTCTACTGTTCTTAAAATCGGTTCCCAATTGATAACCATTTTGAGTAAATGTCGTCATAAGGGTGTGATTGAAGCCACGTCTATAGCTCTCACATCATATACAGTTTCATTAATCAAAGCCAAGACCCGTAGCGCTCAGCATATATTGACTCTGAATCAGATTTTGATGGAATCTTTGAATTGCTTAACGAAATCATCGCTCACTTCGAGTATAACCCGAAGGTCTGCAGGCGTTGCGCTCACCATTCAGGCCATACTGAGCGGTGAATCTGAAGCCTTTTCTGATGGTTTCAAACTCGAAAAATCTCTGTTCAGTCAAACCATCGATAAACTGATCGAAACGTCGAATTCAGAAATACCTCAAAATATGGATATAACCAATGATTTGCCGCAAACCTATGCCTTACATATACTAAATTCTATTGTGAGCACAGCCTCTCTTTCGTGCTTTACAGTGAAAATCACTGAACTTCTACTTCCGATTTGCATAAAAGGATTTTCATCCCAAGTCTGGCAAATAAGGAACGCATCGCTTCAACTGTTCGGCTCCTGTTGTTGTCGAATGTTAGGGCAAAGAAAGACCAGTGATGTCGACCATTCCTTGACTGAAGGCTCAACCATAACCTCAAATGAGTTCTTTTCTCGTTATCCGACTCTTTTCGAAGCCTTTAAAACACAATTTGATGAAAGTTTTAAAAAAATGGAAATCGGATTTTTCTGTACAGAATTGGTTCCCGTTTTGTCATTATTGGCCTATTTTTCTCCAATTTGTTTGGGAGAGCCCTTCACTGATGAAAAAGTTTTAAAATATTTAATAAGACTTTTAGGGAACAGAATTTGGAAGATCCGTATGTTGTCGGCAAAGGCTTTGACCACTTTATTACCTATCAATCAATTGCAACAATTATTGCTTCAATTGGTTTCACACAAAAATCTTAACTCTAATTCAATCCACGGATTAATGCTTTCAGTCAATCATTTATTGGAATTGAAATTTCAAAACAAAGACAATGATTATCACGAAATCAAAAATCAATTCACAAAAGCTTTTGAAGAATTTGTCAAAAATAACAAAAACTGTTTTATTTTGAGTAATGTTTTCAATGAATTATTTGATGACAACTCTCCAGTCATTGATTATTGTGGTCAAGAGATCGATGAAAATCAAGATTTAATGAAATTCCACGAAACAGACCACTGTTTGACTGAATTTTTAGATGATATCTACTCTAGAGTTGAGTTCACTAAAAGCGATGACATCCGACTATTGGCTGCAAAATCTTTATATAATTGTTTGGACCAAATATTACCGCAAATTAATTCTCCGAATGATATCTTCAAAATAGTAGACATTCTTTTAGTTATTTTAGTAGACGAGGACCGGACCGTTAGGACTGAAGCCGAGAGGATTGTGTCCAAAGTGATCGACTCTAATGGAGAGGAAGACCCAATTATTTTCAATGTTGCGATCGATAACCTCTTGATTTGGTTGAATGGAAACCCATTAATAAGTCCACAAAAATTGACTGAATTTTATTTCAATAAATTGGAATCATTTCTATCGATATCTGAATTGGTTGAGAGTCGGCATCAAAATAGTGAAGTCCTTTTCGAAAGGGAAGAGAAGAATGTATTCGCAGAACCACTGCTTCTTATGTTCAAAATCGGTGTTTCTCTTAAAAAAGTCATTTCAAACAAATCGACAAAAATTAATGAAAAAAGTTTAGAAAAGTTACTCAAAGATTGCGATTACTTTTTGGAAAACCTGTCCCTAATCGACATCGAATCGATGGTCTCTTTTAGTATTTGGAAACTTCCGAAACTATTCATTTGTTTGAATAGTCTTTACTTACGAACAGATGTTTTGTTTCAATCAATTCTTAGAGATTTTGACGAAACAAAAATCTCTTCAATTATTACATCTTTAGATGAACTGAAAATTTCTGAATACTCTCAGAAGACTTTCGCACAAAATATCAACATTTCTGATGATATGTTGAGACCAGAAGTGATGCAAATAATGAGTCGAACGCATAGACTCTTATCGACTAAATTCAAATTTTTATGTTTTCTGAAACAAAATTCTTTATTTGGGTTTTCGTTAACTAATTTCGATTTAAACTGAATTTCAAACAAAAAGATTAAAATCAAATAAATATTATATTTATTTAAAGACTGACTCATTTGTCAACAATATTACTACAAATTACTAAACAATACTATGACCTGAGATTTGTGTTCAGACCTGTCCGCTCATATCGGCCTTATCTTTCTGAGCCCATCCCGAAACCAATTTCTTGAGTTCGCCGATGGCTTTACCCGGATTCAAATGTTTGGGACAGGTTCGGGTGCAGTTCATTATTGTGTGACACCGATAGAGAGAGAAGGGGTCCTTCAATCGATCCAATCGTTGTTGTGTCTGTTGGTCTCGAGAGTCAACGACCCAACGGTAGGCCTGCATGAGAGCCGCGGGTCCGAGATATCGATCGCTGTTCCACCAATAACTGGGACACGACGTCGAACAACAGGCGCATAGAATGCATTCGTAGAGTCCGTCCAACTTTTCTCTGTCTTTAATACTCTGAAGGTTTTGTTTATCCCCTTCTTTGACGCTATCGTTGCGCTGAAGCCACGGCTGAATAGAGCGGTACTGTTCGTAAAAGTTGTTTAAATCCTATAAAAAATTATTTTAACATAAATTCTCGAATAATAGTAACGAGTGTTGAGAGGACTGACGGCAACCAAGTCTTTGACGACATAGAGATGAGGCAAAGGATAGATTTTTGTGGCTTTACTGGTGTTGTCATCTATTTTACAAATACAGGCCAACGTATTGATGCCCCCGATGTTCATCGCACACGACCCGCATATCCCTTCCCTACACGACCGCCGAAAAGTGACAGACGGATCCATTTCGTTCTTGATTTTGATGAGAGCGTCCAAAACCATTGGACCGCATCTGTTATCAATCGATTATTAGATAAATGTTTTGGACTTCAAATCAATAGAAACATACGAATTGAGATCCACGTCATAGGTCTGCAAATGGGGTTTCACCGAACGATTCTCCGGATCCTATCGTTTCGTCAATTAATTCATTAATTAATTAGTGTTTAAGAAAAACCAATATTTGTTTTGATATAAAAACAGTTAAAAACAAAGAAGAGGTCTCTCTTTAAGCTTTCGTTTCAATTATTTTTGAAAATTTATTTAAGAAATTGAAAGACAAACCCATCGATAAACTGAGAACTTCTTCAGCTTCTGCTGAGCCTTGGGTTCGGCCGCTGTCTGTGCGAACCTGACCTTCAATTACACAAAATATTTGTTTTAAATATTTTTTGCAAAAATTAATTAATTATTAATAAAATGATTAAAATTAGACAAACTTTAAGAGCCATCGGATAAAACTGAAGACATTGTTTTGGGGTTCGGTTCAAAATCGATGACATTATCATTGATTTAAATTAATTGTCAAAAACTATTCAAAAACAAAGAAATTGTATTAAGTTTTGACAAAAAGTGGTCTCATTTCAAGACAATCAACATTCACTTCAACTGTATTATGAGTTTAAGCTTTCGGTTGGTTTCTCTTCAATTAATACCTAGAATTTAGTGATTTATATTAAATATCAAGATCAATTATATCTCATTCGAATCAATTTTGATTTCATATATTTTTAAAACAAATTTTTAAATTAATGTAATTTTTAATAAATTTTATTTAATATAAATTGAAATAATTGACCGAAAACTAAATCTTTAAAAGAGACCCAATTATTGCTCAAAAATGACGTCAATTAATGTTTAATACGATTTCGGTTTTGAACGAAGAATTTCATTGGAATTGAAGACAAGACACAAAACAAAGTGTTTTTTGTTGACGTAATTCATCGTAAGAAACAATTAATGAAGAGTCGCGACAATTGATTGCGTGGACCCAAAGACTAGCACTTAATCCAAATCTTCAATATTTGGTTCAATTAATAAATACTTTAAATCTCTTTAAATATTCAACGAAATGGCGATCGGGAAGAAGGCATTGACTCGAGAGGAAGAACTTCTTCTGCAAGACTTCAGCCGTAATGTGTCGACCAAATCGTCGGCACTTTTTTACGGAAACGCTTTGATTGTCTCTTCGGTTCCCATTTGTAAGAGATTTGACTCATGAATTGAACACAAATTACTAATGAATAATGTATTGATGATTGATCAGGGTTGTTTTGGCGCATCCATCAAATGGATTTGTACTCATCGGCGGTACTCTTTGTGTTGGTATCAGTGGTGAGCACGTGGTTAGTGGCCTTCGCCTATAAGAACGTTAAGTTTGTCCTCAAACACAAAGTCGCACAAAAACGAGAGGAAGCGGTCGCTAAAGAAGTTATGAAAGGGATCGGAGACGACAAGAAAATGACTAAAAAAGAAAAGGATGAGAGAGTCCTCTGGAAGAAGAATGAAGTGGCAGACTATGAGGCCACCACTTTCTCAATCTTCTACAACAACGCACTCTTTTTAGCTCTGGTAGTCTTCTTATCGTTTTATATCTTGCGTACATTCAGTCCTACTGTTAATTATTTGGTGTCTATCGTGGGTTCGGGCGCTCTGTTGGCCCTCTTCTCTACCGGTTCGCGATAATAGAGTCTATAGTTTAATACTTTCTATAGTTTTCGCGAATATATAAAAATAAAGACTTAATTGAATCGATAAAAGACTGACTTTTTATTGTATCATAATTTTTGACAACAAATCCATTCCATTACTAAGTTTTCATTTGACTCAAAAGGGATATGGATTACAGACTTATCTGAAGATACATTAATTTTATGTTCGAATCGATTGGGAATTGCAAACCATTTGTTGTTTTGTTTACCAAAAATTTGATGTGTTTTAAGCCATCGCTCGAAAAGGTTTCCCTTTTGAGACATTTTTTCACAATAATCGCGGTATAAGTCATTTGAAACGAGAAGAGTGTTTGGATTCTGAAGAGTGGCGTATAGTATATAACAGTCGTCTTGTGTTTTATTCATCGCATAAAACATTGAAATACGTTTCCTTTGATTCAATAAGAATTGATTAAATAGTTTCCAATTTTTCATATGATTTCGACCAATAATTAACACGTTTTCATATTTTTCGACATTAAGTCTCGAAAGCATTTCCACAATATTTGAATCGATTTGATTTCGGGGATATTTTTGGACATATTTGCGGAGATTATTCTTGTCCTCAACGACTACCGGATTCATAAAGAAGGCTAAGTTTAGTCCATCGATAACCAGATCTAATGGCTGTTCTTTAGTAACTTTTTTCATAAATTTATCGAAATTTCGTAATTCATTCTCATATTCGGCAAATGATTTCATTAATAAATCATTTTCTTTGTTGAATACAATTGAATGAAAATCTTTAATTAAAGTCTTTTGTTCTTCAGTTGAAAGTATTGCCAATTTTTGATCGCATTTAAGACATAAATAATTTTGTTGTCCGATAGAAGTCGGAAATGTTTTGTAAGAAAGTCTGTCGAATATTTGCATTACTTGTGGCAAAAGACTTACATCCAAAACAACCATAGATTTACTCAAATGAGAGAATAAATCTATGATTTGTTGAAAACTTGGATTACATTCACTCATAGTTATGATAAACTTATGGATCAATTGTTTGTCTAATTTGATGTTAGAATAGGTTTTAATTAATTGAAAAGTTTGATCAATAAGTTTGAAATCGAGAGAAGAATCGATTATTTGATTAATAAGTTTATAATCGGTTTTATTGATTTGATCCAAGATTTGGATTGAATGCAGACAATTATCTTTTGATGATTTGGATAAACCTAATAAAGAATGGTTCAGAACTTCAACGGGAAGTCTATTCTCATTATATTTGGTCAACAATTGATCAGTCGTTCGGCGAATCAGTTGAATGTCTGAGTCATTGATATATTGATTGAAATGACTAATGAAGTGACAGTAATGAGAAACAGATATACTATTGTTCAACACATTCGTCCCTTTTTTAATGAACTCAACCATTGATTCAAACAGTTTTTTATCCATTTGTCGATCGGTTTCGTTGTTTGAAATAAAGGCTGACATCAGATGGACTTCAAAATTAAGTTTATTTATGAGTTTTTGTTCAGACAATTGATTGATAACTTCATTCCAATCGATGTTTCCTTTGGTTTCAATATTTTGTTTAATAACAAAATCTTTGATTTGATTTAATTGAAACTCTCGTCTGATGTGTTGATCCCTCAAAAACCTATAGGGTTTGGGTTTCGCACAAAAGTTTCTCTTAATAATTAAACTTCTTATTAGTAATCGACTTGAAAAAAGCAAGGACATTTTGCAGATTTACTTTAATTTGTATTTTGATGTATTGTTTCACACAATAACTCTTTTAAAGAGTGATAAAAATATTGTGTTTTTGTTTGAAAATAGCGTTTATTTGTTGATATCTGATTCACTGATGACTCGGTTGAAGGCAAACACGTGTTTATGTTTACATACGTTTGGAGTTTAAATGTTGACTCGATTTTAGACTCATTTTATTTACTTTTTTTCGTGAAATTCATATTCATTTGGATTTAAATAATTTCAACTTTAATCTCAAATTATGGGTAAAAACAAAAATAGGCGAAAATGTGAGTTAAGATGATTTTTATTGATTTTGATTAAATTATTTTTTTTCGCAATCATTTCCTGCAGACAATGATTTCAGTGATTCTGAATTGAAATTAATGACAATTCAAGACATTATTAAACAACTTTTAAAAAGTATTTCCGAAGGAAAAGATGTGAATCTAACGAAACTGAAGTGTGAAATATCCCAAAAATATGGTCTACAATCTCAGCCCCGATTAGTAGACATAATATCATGTATTCCTACGGAACACAAACCACTACTTCTCCCCAAATTGAAGGCCAAACCAATTCGTACGGCGAGTGGTATAGCAGTGGTGGCCGTTATGTGTAAACCCCATCGATGTCCACACATTAATATGACCGGAAATATATGCGTAAATCACTTTAATTTTGATCTAAAGTCTTGATCTCTATATTATTTATTGATTAATAGGTCTACTGTCCGGGCGGTCCGGACAGTGATTTTGAGTATTCGACGCAATCATATACTGGTTATGAGCCGACATCGATGCGCGCCATACGATCCCATTACAACCCATACCTTCAGACTCGGAACAGAATCGAACAATTGAGACAATTGGGACACAATGTGGACAAAGTCGAGTTCATAGTAATGGGCGGAACTTTCATGTCTTTGCCCAATGAGTACAGGGATTACTTCATACGTAACCTTCACGACGCCCTCTCCGGTCACTGCAGTTCTTCTGTTGAGGAAGCGATTCGTTTCAGTGAAAAGAGTCGAACCAAATGTATTGGGATTACAATCGAAACGCGTCCCGACTATTGTCTTAAACGCCATTTGGGAGATATGTTGGACTACGGCTGCACTCGACTTGAAATCGGTGTTCAATCTGTTTATGAAGACATCGCTCGCGACACAAATCGTGGCCATACTGTCAAAGCAGTGACTGAATCGTTCCAATTGTCAAAAGATTGTGGTTTCAAAGTAGTGGCGCATATGATGCCTAATCTCCCAAATGTTGACCTCGAGAGAGATGTCTCACAATTTGTTGAGTTCTTCGAAAATCCTGACTTTCGTGCGGATGGACTCAAAATATATCCGACTCTTGTAATCAGAGGAACAGGTCTTTATGAGCTCTGGAAAAGTGGTCGATATCGAAGTTATCCGCCCTCTGTTTTAGTGGACCTTTTGGCTCAAATCTTAGCTCTGGTCCCGCCCTGGACTCGAGTATATAGAGTCCAAAGAGATATTCCGATGCCTTTAGTGACGTCAGGTGTAGAACACGGAAACATAAGAGAACTGGCTTTGGCCCGAATGAATGATTTTGGGACCCGATGTCGTGATGTTCGCACCCGAGAGGTCGGAATCCAAGAAATCCACAATAAAGTGAGACCCGAAGAGGTTGAGCTCATCAGACGAGACTATATGGCAAACGGCGGTTGGGAGACATTCCTCTCATATGAAGACGTAGAACAGGACATACTTATAGGCCTTTTGAGGCTAAGGAAGTGCTCCAATCAGTCGTTCAGACCTGAGTTGAAGGGAAGGGTTTCTATTGTAAGAGAATTACACGTATATGGAAGTGTAGTTCCCGTCTCTTCTAAAGACCCGACAAAGTTTCAACACCAGGGCTTTGGTATGCTTTTGATGGAAGAGGCAGAACGGATAGCAAAAGAGGAACACTATTCCGATAAAATTGCTGTTATTTCAGGTAAATTATCATGCATTATCATGGTTACCTTGTGATATCATTTTTGTCAAGTTTTTTAATTTCTCGGCTTTTTGTTTAGGAGTCGGGACTCGAAACTATTACCGGAAACTCGGCTATCAATTGGATGGTCCATACGTTTCAAAGAGTTTGAAGTGATTTGTCATAAAATGATTGAAAATATTTTAAAGAAAATGTTTTATTATTTGTAAATTTTAGTTTCAATTAAATGAACTTGCTCTTTATATTTATCTTATTTATTGAAATAGTTGTCAGAAAAAAAATGTGATTAAAATACTTTAAATTTGAAGAATAATAATATAATATTAATCCACAAAATAAGTTGAAAATCAATGAAAAGTCCATTTAATGAACAGTTAATTATGAACTTCATTATGAAATTCAATAAAAAGTTTTTATTTTTGTAGTCATTTGTGTTTAAACCTATTTCTCAATCAAAATATTTGTTGCGATTCAAACATTGAGCCAAACATTGAGTCAATCGTCAAATCGTTTTGTCGTTTCATATGATTTCAATAAAAGGCAGAATTGACTCAAAATTTTAATTCAAAACAAATCCATTAATTATTAGTAAATTGTTTATAATTTTTTGATTTTATATGAAAACAAATTGAAATGGGATTAGAAATCAATCGTTTTGTAAATTGTGATCAAATAAATGAAGATCTAATTTGCAATATCTGTAAAGGAGTTCTCGAGGAAGGGGTTTGGGCTCAGACTTGTGAACACGCCTTTTGTAAATGTATGACAATTTAGACATCAATTCAATTGATATAACAATTAATAATTTAATTTTACGAATAGTTTGCATAAATCAATGGCTTTTGCGAAAAAGTGTTTGTCCTAACGATAGACAACCATTAAATCACGCAATCCTTAAACCAATTCCAAGATTTATGCGAAACCTTTTGGACAAATTGGAGATCAAATGTGATTTCGTGGCCAATGGTTGTCAAGAAATCTTTAATTTAGATTCTCTCAGATCTCATGTCTCTGTCTGTGACTTCAATCCGGAGAAACCCATTGAATGTCTCTCTGGTTGTGGTCTAACCATCAGAAAGGCTGACATCCAATGCCATAATTGTGTGAAATCTCTTCGGGAAGCGATGTCTGGAAACCAAAGAGGATATGAAAACGAAATTTCAAGTATTAAAAGAGATATGAATTCATTGAAATCAGAGAACAATAGATTGAGAGCTCTTTTAAATGGTTTGCAAAATGACGTCAAAAATCTTGTGTCCGAAAAACAAATACAAGTCATGAGTACTGCAAACAGTTTGTCTCAATTGAGTAATACATCCCTTACTTCTGCTTCTGTGGCGCATACGACGATTGAACGCTCCTCTCGACAGTCAGTTCCCAATCCTTATGTTTTGATAACTCCTTTGCAATCGATATCATCGACATTGGGATCAATTGATGAGCCCTCGAGTTCTACACTCGTCACGAGTGCTAACAATCGTCTTATGAATGATGAACCGGCATATAAGCGGAGGACCACTACTATAAGAGTGGCAAACCCTCCGCAGACCCTCCACATGGATCAGCTGAGCTCCGGTCACACCTATACGGTTACGCATCGAATCCCATTCTCTAATGTGAGCCATAATCGCGAAGAGACTATTGATAGTCGAAGTCCTTCTCCACGTTATATCTCGAGAGAGAGAACTCTTTCTTTGGTTTCAAACGATTCCAATTCTGGCGACGAATCAATCGAAGTGACCGTTTCTGAGAGTCATTCCCAAAATCAATCCAATAATTACATCACTTTAGAAGATCATGACTTTGAAGATACCGAAGAAACAGGTTTTCTATTGATTTGATTCAATTTTTTTTTATCAAAATTTAAATAATTTTCTTTAAAATGTTTGTTAGAAGCAGAAGAGGAGCCATCGATTGGAATAATTGATGAAATTATTGAATGAAAACAATTGAAAGTCCGGACTCCGAGGCAACCATTCAATCATTTCCTCAAAAATATTTGGCGAAGAATTGATTTTTGATATCTTTTATAAATAAAATGTTTTATTATTAAAAACATATAATCGACACAAAATTTAATCACAAATAATATATTTTTCAACTCAACTATCGTTAAACGTAATCAAAATTATGTTAAAGTGAATACTCTCTACCCATCAATAGATGACATAATTATTGAAAGGATGAGCTCTGAGTTTACGCCCGACTCCTCACTAATTAGAGATCGATTAGACAATAGCGGAAGCGATGAATTGGGCCACTTCTGTGTTAAGGGAACGGACCGCTAACTTCATAGTTACTCCGTCTGTGTTCGTGGAAAGGGCTAACTTAGCCCTAACCAGTACTTCGTCGGATCCCCTGAAAATTCCGGCCAAATAAACGGTATGAGAGCTCTTGCCTTCCGGTACTTTATCTGATCGATCGCAGGCTTGCATTCCCATAAATGTTACGATACTTTTTATGGCCTCTTCGATGGTCTTGAAGTTGGAGAGAGCGTACGTCTCTTCGACTTCGCAGTCGGGGTTCATCTCATCCCAAGCGGTCATAAAATTAGGTTTCATTATCCGTTGCATATAATCGGCGACTAAAAGGTCGACGTCTTCTAAAACGTATTCATCGGAATATCTTAAGAAAACCAATCAATTCATTAGAGAATTAGATTCAACTCAAAGGAAGAGATGTGTTACCCGTCTTCGTCTAGAATCTGACCGGTGTTGGGGTCGCAGTCTTTTATCGTATATTTGAGGGTTACGTTCGTAAAGGACGCAGAAAATAGATTAATGTCATCGGTTTCTAAAGATAGACAGATATAAGTGGATCCGGGACTGTTGTAAACCAGTTTAGGGCAGTCCACTACACACGATATCTCGAACCCTTCCGGCACCTGAACCACAAATATTTTAGACAATTGTCTCAAAATTGAAAGAAAAGAGATCAGACCTGTAGTGAAATGTTGACATTCTCTAAGATTTGGTCATTTAAAGTGTTGGTGCAGTCGAACTGAAATACGATATGATCTTTGAATATATGTTTAATACATTGAACGACATATTCGGTCTCAGATTCGGTCAGTTCTATAGGAAGTGAAGACTTGAGAATAGGACCCAATTTTAATGAATTAAGTTCTGGAATCGACGCCAACTGTTCGGCGTATATGTCTTGACGAGTGGCCGCAATCCTCTCTCCGGGAGCTTTCGTCTGATTGATCACATTATTAGAAGTGGTGGTCGTCTTTTTGATCGATTCCTCGCTTGAAAGGGGTGTTGTCGAGAGGGGTACTATCTTTATGTCGAAAGGAACGTCTGAAGTGTCGCTCAGATATGATTGAAGGGCTTTCTCTAAGCCTACAATTGAGACCTGAAGCGGATTAATGATAAACGACAAGTAGAGAGACTTCTGCTTCTGTTTGAGAACATTGAGATAATAAGTGGACCGATCGCGCACTTCGTCGTCTGTGTCTAACGTAGACCTCTCCAACAAAACCAGTATTTGTGGCAACAATTCATTGCAATGGGCGCCGAATTTAGCCAAAGAGGAAACGGCTGCGGCCCTCACCTGTGCGTTCTCAAGGATCAGCCGATTATAAATAAAACGAATATATTTCGATGGATTCGAAGTACGGGTCCCCTCTTTCCCCAAAAGGTGGAGAATTCTTACGGCGAGACCCGTGTGTTCACAGTCTTCGATGAACTCACACAAGTGCGCCAAACCGGGCTCTTTCGCGTCCGGATTGTCCTCAATAATCGATATAATTGTGTCGACGATAGACTTCTTGTACTCATAGCCCCCCTCTTCCCTCAACATAGTGGACAGGAATGTCATCATAACGTTGTGTTTTCGCGGAAACTTCTGACACAACTGACGGGTGGCGCCGACAACAACTATCTTGAATTCATCGGATATTTCAGACATAAAGGACGCGATTTGTTTCATAAGTCGTTCGACAGAACTCTCGTTTCCAGTCTTAAGGAGTGTAGTGATGGCCAGAGTGGCGATCGAACGGTTGGTATCAGTTATCAGGTTCTCTAAGTCGACATTACAGGCCATGACTGCGTTCGGGTGACTCATCGCTACTTTGTTTAGAGTACGGACTGCAGCGAAACGAAGCGTCGGTTTCGGTGACGACAAGAAGAGCTGCAGAACAGAAACGGCGGGATTCAGTTCGCGCTGAGACGTGCACTGGAGGTTCACTATAGCGTTGGCCGACTCGTAGACAACCATTTCTGACTTATGACGTAAACAGGACTCAATGAACTCAAAGTAAGGGCTGTCGGGACCACTGTCTTCGTCTTCAATCAATTTGCTGGCGATTCGGATCAGAAGACATAAAGCGTACGGAGATTTGAGACCCGTTCGGACGAATTTGGTCACCAATTTAGTGACCGCCAGTCTATCGTTTTTACGGATGTGATACAAAAGACCCAAAGCGTGGTTTTGAACCATAATATTGTCTGAATTGACCGCTTCCTGCGCCTCATTCACCCATCGCTTCACTCCGTCGGGAATCGATTTCGTCAGATGTAGTGATGAGACCAAAGCGGCCGAAGCCACGGATGGGTTCTTATCGACAATCGCTTGTTTCATATATCTCTCAATTCCCTGAAGACATAAAAAACAATTAAATTATTTAAGAAACAAAAGAGTCTTCACCTGAAAAGTGGTGGCGTCAGTGATCTGACAGAGGGCTCGCATGGCTGAGGGCCGGCACTGATCGTCCTTTGCGTTCATATCTGTTGTCAAACTACTGGTAACGACGTAAACATTTTCAGCCAATTTCGACAACTCTTTGATTCCGATGTAAACAAGTCTTCTGAGAGTTGTGTCCTTCGATTGGAAGAGTTTTGTCATATTGAAGAAGGCGTCGGTCGCCTCCAAAGTGGACAGCGTTTCGCCAGAGTTTATCAAATAAAGGATCTTGGTCAATATTAGGGCACACTTACGGGCGTTGACCGGAGTCTCATTGAAGACTCGCGCCTCCTGTAAGGCACTCGTCTTCTGGACTTTTGCGAAAGGATTGCCGGACACGTCCTCCTCGTCCTTCTTATCACGTCTGCTATGATTCATGTCTTCACTTTTCAATCAATTGGTCTTCAGATTGGATTATATCTCAAACTATTATTTACTAAAATAATCGTTAAATTTGTGTTTCTATCGATAATATCGATTGGATTTGAGACTAAATAAAGTGATGTTACGCCACGTCGTCAACCATTGCATCCAAAAAGACATCACTTTTATGACAGACTCCACACAAACACTCTCTTCGACTCCAATGCCATCTCTTTTCTACAACTTTTGTCAAACAATTTCTTTCAATTAGTTTTCAATTCAACACTAATTTCAATCAATTCCTGAGTTATTCCCAAATAAACGACAATATCTTCAGACAATTGTGAAGATTCTTAAAGTAAGGAACAAATGAATAATTGTTTCTTTTATTTCAATTAATTTCGATCAAAGTTTTGTACTAAAAGTTTGAACTAATTTTCCGATAAATCCTTTTTAGAGTCTTTTTATTTAAGATTTAAATGAATTTATTTCTTGAAATATATATAAAAGATTTTGAATGTAATGAAAACAATAGATTCTTCGGAGGTCTCTATATATTTGTTCTCTCAATGTTTGAATGATATCTTCCATTCTTCCGGCTTTGGCTGACAGTCGAAAGTCCAGTACTTTTTCGAACTGATTGTCGAATAAGTGATTCACAAATTTGTTGATAAAGAAAAGTTTGAGACAATAAAAGTCCAGAACTTTCCTAAACTGATGGCTTCTCCTCAGATCGACTCAAAAATGTTGGATTCAATGCCTTCTAATGTTAAGTTAGAAACAATTGCGGAGAGAAATAAATGGCCAATCGATTCCTCCTCATATACCCCTCCATTTCCCCTCTATTTTATGCCTCACAGAAGCTTCAGACCACCGGTAATTTTATTTCAAACATAAGTTTAATTGAAACAGTGGTAAAGCTTTTCTCTTTTTGAAAGCCCGGCGCTAACATCCAAATAGAGTTTAAAGGAAAGAGAAGAGAGATTTCTATAGCTGTCAGTCCATTGATGACTGTATTGGAAGGATTAAAACAGGCAGAGATCAAGTGAGACATCCATTTTTTAATCCATTAATTTGTAGATATATTTGTTGATTGAGTTTAGGTTCAAACGAATATTCAAAAACGTTGCTCTGGACTCAGATTTAATAAACTTGTGGTGGTCTCCAACTCTCAGTTGTATTGTTGTGGACAGAGTCAGCACTATTCAGAACAATAAGGCAATGAAATGGAGAATAACTGTCATCAATAGTAATGGAGAGGTACTCAAGTTATTAGATCTCAAATGAAAAACTTATAACTTTCTCCTCTTTATCCCAAACTTAAGGTGGAATTCGAGGACTTTTGTTTGCCGGCCAACGGACAGGTATTCCTAAAACCGGGTTCAAGCGTTCAATTAGTTTATACTCCTGTCAGAGATGTCCAAAATATTAAAATTAATTGACATTTTGGATAATTAATGAACTTTTTGTCATTTTTTGTGTTGATATCATCTCAATAAAGATCACAAATCGTGTCATTATATCAATGAATCCATTAATTTGATAAACATTTTATGATTAAATTATTCCATAAGTTATTATCATTATTATAATCAAATAAATATACTTTAATTCATAACTTATTAAATGTCATTAAATGTTACGAATTTTGCTATCAATTGAAAAACATATCAATTTTTGATTTAACTTAATTTGAATCGGATTATAGTTTTCTAAAATTTAATTTATTCTCTTTTTTTTTATTTGAATTCAAAAAACATATAATTCTCATAAAATTTGTTTTTATTTGAGTCAAAATTAAATTTAATAAAAAATTTGATTTAAAATATAATTGAGTGAAGAATGTCTCGAAAACTATGGAATCGAATCATCGGAAGGTTTGGCATTAGTTTTAATATTGTCGGTGAGAATGGGAGTACCAACTCTTCGCACTTCAACGCTCTCGTCATCCGATTTACTGATAGTTTTGAAGTCTATGTAACGAACAGATTGTGAGCCATCTTTTGATTGACTCGAATTAGATTTGGATTCGTTTTGAGACTTAAGTTTACAACAAAATATAAAATACGAGAGTAATGAACAACCGATCGCACAAATTATGATAACAACGCCTACAATAATCCAGTCCCACACAGCCATCAGATATCAATTGGTCGCTAATCAATGACTCTTGTTTTGTTTAGACTCTTGTTTACAACAGAATCAGATTCTTTTGAAATTATTTTCCGATTAAAGTTTTCAAACATAATATAATGAATTATTATTAATGATCTCGCTCAATTATCTTAAGCAATAGTTAAGATCAGAGTTAATTATTTCTTAAATTAGATTATTCTCTTTTTTAAGAATTTCTTATTCAGATTGTTTGCTAATGTTTTTCTGATAAAAAAAATTCAATCACTAATTACTTCGAGTCAATAAACAAATTCTTTATTTAGTTTTTTTTAATTGGTTTGAAATCTTTTGAATAATTGGTATAGAATTGAATAATAGAGTCAATGTTTGGATCGCATTTCAAAAGAAGTCTCGACTCGACGTTCAAACGGAAAGCGATTGCATTAACTGTTGTATGCGAGAGACCGGAGCACAGGAGTCGGCCTAATGTCAAGTAACTCATCGATTGATTGTAGCGAAGAATTTCAGTCAAAGCCATTATATAATTTCGGGCCAAACGAAGTGTTTCTATTTTTGATAACTTCTGAGATTTTCCTGAAAAACATTTGTTTCGATTGAAAATATTTAATGAGAAGAAGAATACTTTCTACGAATTGATTGTAACAATGAATTAACGCTACATTTATACCAATTCATAATACAAGGTATTCATAGTATTCATAGTATTCATGAATGAGATGTTTACCTGTTTTTGTTGCGACAGTAATAGAAGGAATTGGAATACAATTCCTGAGTCTATCCAACGCTTCATTCAAACTATGCATTCGATTCCGTTCTCTTGCATTAGCTTTAAATCTTCTGAAGCTATTCTTCCCGACTCTTGTGACGGCCATCCCTTCAACAACACTCTCATCACTGATTGAGTCTTTGTTTGTGAAAACCATCGCAAGGCTTGACTCAAATCTATTCAAATTGAAACTTATGGACATATTTGACACCTGTTTTAGCGGTCAATGAGTAACGCAAGACTCGAATCCACGCAATTAATTAAAGTCGAGTGTATTGTAAATAGACTTTTGGAAGCTCTCAGATAACAATATTAATGTTCTAGCAATAGAATCTAGCAATACTACAATATATTAAAGAGCTATTTATATATATATAACCAATAAAATGTGTATCTTTTGAATTTACAATTTTCAAATTTGGTCAATTAGCTCTTAATTAAGATACTTTCTTGTTTAAATGTAATCTTCCTTGCGCAATTGTCAAGTATTTGGTAATGCAATTGATAATATTTCTTATTTTAATGATTTATTGATAAAAGATTTTGTAAAAGAAAAATAATAATCAAAATTATATCTAGAAAATTATTGCAATCAAATTAAAGAAAATTATTTAATTAAATTTCAATTTCATCAAATTTAAAGTCTTCAATCAAATAACCATGTTATTAATTAACATTACAAGAATCCATTTTGAAGAATAATTCAATAGAATTGTTGACTATTATTATCAAAACAGAGAAACGAAACGAATTAAGGAACTAATGATTAGTTATTAATAATAATTACGGAGGCCCAAAATCGGTATTCTTTAGGTATTTGGCTTTTCTAAGGATGTAAATAGGATAGAAAAATTGAAATTTAGCATATTAGAAAATTTAATGATTATTCAAATTTAAATTATTTTGAGAGTCACAAAATGTTGTTTCGACAATAAAATAAACTCGAAATAGATATTTTCGACATAGAAAAGTCGAAATTGATCGAATATTTTTAAAAATCGTAAAAATGATTGTAAAAACTTTTTGATAATA